>VSMD01100782.1:0-100696 GCA_008750895.1 Mirza zaza | reverse complement strand
TCAACAAAATCCTAGCAAACTGAATTCAGGCGCTTATCAAAAAAACAAAAAAATCAATCATGACCAAGTGGACTTCATCCCAGAGATGCAGGGATGGTTTGACGTATGCAAATCTATAAATGTAATTCAACACATAAGTAGAAGTAAAATGAAAGACCATATGATCCTCTCAATAGACACAGAAAAAGCATTCAACAAGATTCAGCACCCTTTTATGATAAGAACTCTGAACAAAATAGGCATAGATGGGACTTACCTAAAAATGATACAAGCCATATATGACAAACCCACAGCCAACATCATACTGAATGGGGAAAAATTGAAAGCATTCCCACTTAGAACTGAAACCACACAAGGTTGCCCTTTATTACCACTTCTATTCAACATAGTGCTGGAAGTCCTAGCCAGAGCAATCAAACAGAAGAAGGAAATCAAGGGCATCCAACTGGAGGCAGAAGAGATCAAACCATCACTCTTTGCTGAACATATGATCTTATATCTAGAAAACTCCAATGATTCTGCCATGAGACTACTAGAATTGATAAACAAATTCAGCAAGGTTACAAAATCAATGTACAGAAATCAGCAGCAATCCTATATGACAACAACAGTCAAACTGAGAACCAAATCAAAGACTCAATACCCTTCATAATAGAAACAAAGAAAATAAAGTACCTAGGAATATATTTAACTAAGGAGCTGAAACATCTCTACAGGGAGAACTATGAAACACTGAAGAAGGAAATAGCAGAGGACGTAAATAGGTGGGAAAACATACTATGCTCATGGGTTGGTAGAATCAACATTGTTAAAATGTCTATACTACCTAAAGTGATCTACAGATTCAATGCAATCCCTATTGGAATACCAACATCATTTTTCACAGATCTATCAAAACCTTTAAAGGCTCTTACTGCCACTTATAAATGTATAGGGAAATGTTAAAAAATAGTGACACTAATATTTATTTAGCACAGTGTTATTGAAAATGTCAGAAACATTCAGAATTAAAAGATTTTATTTCTTATAGAAAAGTTATAAAAAGCAGTTTGAACAGTGCCTGCTTTCTTGTCATTTTATTAAACATTTCACGACATTGTAAGTACAAAGGCCAAAATGCTGGAAGTTAATCAAAACTTGGCAAGAATATGGCAATCCACTAAGGAACAGAAAAGATGTTCACTCCTATCATCACTTATATTAAAGTTATTAAGTATGAAATGTCTGATTTCCATAAGTACTAGGTTTGACAGTTGATATCTCTGACATTTCATTTTGATACATCTTGTTTTATTTTTATTGTGAAGGTACATCCTCATTTTTTCAAATGCATGGTTTGGCTTGTGATTATCTTTCAAATTTTTTTTAGAGCAATTTTTATGAGACCATGGATAAGTCAAAAACTCGTATTATTTTCTGATATGAGTTCCATGCTGTAACTAATGCTGTGCAGATGGCTCAAAATATCAACAAAGTGTGTAGGAATGATGTGGCACAATGTATTGAGTATTTGCGAAATTTGAGTGTTTGAGACCACGGTGGATAATGATGAGCTGAATGCTGTAGTAGAAGTGAATTATCTCAACCTATGTGTCAATTAGCAGCAAGGTTTGATGTTACAATCGCAACAATATAGGACCATTTGAAACAAATCAGCAATGTAAAAAAGATGGATAGATGGGTACCACATGAATTAAACAAGCATCAGAAGAGAAATTTTCTTGAAGCTTGCCTCTTTTTGCTGCCACAACATAAAAGCAAACCATTTCTATACTGTATTGTTATAGGTGATGGAAAATAGGTTCTCTTTGACAATCACATTTGGCACAATGGTTGGATAAAGACGAAGTGCTGAAACACAGTCCAAAACCAAATATTCATCAAAAAAAGATAATGGTGTCTGTTTGGTTTTGGTGGTCCAGCGCTGGTATTCTCCACTACAGCTTCATGAGACCTGGTCAGTCGATGATAGCGCATGTCTACTGCAACCAACTGGATGAAATGATGAGGATGCTTGTGCTTGAGCAGCCAAAATTTGTCAATAGAGACAGGGCAATCCTCTAGCAATGAATGCTCAACCACATGTCGCATAAACAACACTGCTCAAACTGCAGAGGCTGGGCTTGGAAACTCTCTGTCATCCACCATATTCATCAGATCTTGCACCAACTGACTACCACTTCTTCCAGGCTTTGGACCATTCCTGCAAGGAAAAATATTCAATTCTCAACAAGCTGTGGAAAATACCTTTGTGATTTCATAACCACTTGCTCTCCAGGCTTCTTTACTGCAGGCATAAACAAGCTACCATTAAGATGACAAAACTGTGTTGATGGTTTAGGTGCATATTTTGATTAATTGTACTGCTTCTTGTTTGAGATATAACAAATTACACTTTTGATTTGAAATTGGACATTTCATATTTAATGACCTTATCTTAATGGCTCCAAGAGTTCTTCTAATGTGAAGCTTTCTGAGGGTGCCAATTTCTCTAGGGAATTTTTCTCCTTTTCTTCACAAGGACTTTCCTCATTTATGTCTCAAGTCCACCTTCACTGAGTTACTCTGGCTTCCTGTCTAGAGTCTCTTGAGTAGCAGCAGAATCACCACTACCCATCAGCTACTGCTCAGCTACTCCATTTACATTGGATTCCAATTTCACTTTCACCGTTTTCACTTTTTGCCTCTTTGCTGCATTTTCCTCCTTGTTGGCCAACTCCCTCTTTGGACTATCCATTTTTATAAAATGTCCTGTGGGTTTAACACCAGGAGACAAGGAGGCAACCCAACTTAATGCTTTGCTGGCTGTGCATGAGCTGGATAACAGATGTGCAGTGAGTGACTCAGCACCGGTAGGCTTTGAAAGAAGTAACAGGATTGGCCTCTGATTACGGGGTGCATCTGTTATTTCCATAGTGATTTGTGGACTGAAGACCTGCAGCAACATTTCTATTTTATTCAATTGCTCACAGTTAATACACTCTGATAACAAAATTGAACCTGCGTTCTTGAGAGACTGACAATAATGAAGGAAACGACTAACTGAAACCTGTGTGTATCAGAACTGTGCAAAATGAAGGCTGCCTGTATTGCAATTCAAGACATATGCCCTCAGCTTCAGGCTTCTGAGACACCCCAGGCCAGCCCCTTACTACCAGGTAGCTGGGAGGTAGGCAAAGCACAGTGGTTCATCAAATCCTCATGCCTAGGGGTTATGCCTGTCCCCGGCTTTAGGAATGAGTGCACTTTTAGCTGAGCCTGTGCAGCAGGCCTGGGCTGGAAACAGGTGTTAACAAGGGTGGGAATGTGCATGGCTGACAGGCAGCAATGCCACCAGCAAATTTAATAGGCCGATAATGGCCTGTGTGTCAACTAAATATGTAGCAAAGGGAACTGATATATAGACTGCATGTTTTCTCTCTCTTTGTTGTTTCAAGTCCTTTTATAAAAATAGAAATTCATTCTTTTCTGGTGTTTTAGCCTTCAGAATCTACTAAAATCCAGTCTAATGGACAGAATGCTGGGAAACCCAGGCAGCTCTGGCACTGCATGGACTCACACAGAATCCTAACCTCTGCTTACCTGCATAGTTTCCTCCCCAGGCTATTAAGACCTCTCGGTGCCCCAGCTGTGTTGCTGGCCTCTTTGATATCCTCAGTGGAGAACCGTCTCTTGACCTCCACTTGGTTTAAAAAGGTGGGGAAAGTTTTGGACTTACCGAGTTGGAGCTCATTAAAATACCATCCTTTTCTTTCTTTTTTTTAAAGTAAAAATAGAGAATGTATGCAACTTCTATATTTTCTTGTGCCTACGTAATTATATGTTTTCTTTTATGTGGCAAAAGGAACTATTCGTTTATGGAAAGAGCACAGATTTTGGAATCAGTCAGGGCTGAGTTGCAGCCTGGCCTTGGCCACTGACTGTACATGGGACATTTTATGTCATCACTAAGCCTCCACCTTTCTCATTATAAAATGGGTACATTATTAGGTTTAAAGAGTAATATATGCAAAGTGTTAGGCCTGGCTTACACAAAGCATTCATATGTGTTGCCTACCGTCATTAACTGCTCCACGAACTAAAATGTGGATCGAATAAACTGGTCTGTTATAAACATTTCAACATCATAACTGGGATATCAAAGGTGCTCAAAAATGTTATTTCCTCAACCTCCTTTCTATTTTAGTTTCCGGCAAGCAGAAAGCCAAACCTATTGCTTAGTTGTAATGATTAATCAATTCCAAATATTTGGTACAATTAATTCTTGGCTCTATTTAACTACCTTTTGTGTGTGTGTGTGTGTGTGTGTGTGTGTGTGTGTGTATGTGTGTGGTTTTGTTCTTCACTGTTTCCTGTAAATTGTGTATCAAAGCAATGAATGTATTATGTTGTTATTTTTAGAAAGCTCATAGGTTTGGAAGTCAAGAGACCAAGTTCTTGCAGGAATGTCAAATGCTTGCATCGCTCTTATCTGCAGCCCTGCCACCTGTACGGTAACAGTTCTAATTCTTGTCGTGACTACTTCTCAGGGTTGTTACAAGATGCAAACGAAATCATGGATGTGTAAGAACTTGCTAAACTGTAAAGTTCTGCCAAGTAGAAGGCACTGTAATTATTTCTCTGGAGCTTCAAATCTCTCCCAGGAATACCCTTTCCACACGGAAGAGGGAAGCCTCGCTGCTGCCCTAGCACGTTACTGTTTTCTAGAATGTCAGCACAGAATTATGTTCAGCAAAGCGTAAGCTCAAACCTCCTGAACGCAGTCCGGAATGCTTGGCAGGCATTTTCTGCCTGGAACAGCTACTCGAAGCTGAAAATAAAGGTGCTTATGATTCTAAACACAGGATGTCTGGAGTGGAGAAAAAAAGAACCTTGTGCAGAGTTTCTATCTCTCCTGAAGACACAGGTAGAGGATGAGGAGGAGGCAGTGTGGTCCATGTCTGGTACAGAAGAGGGAGAAAGGCCAACCTTCTCTCTGGGAAGGACAGGAACACTGGGGCACAGTTGCAGGTACCATACCCAGCTGCCTGTAGCGTGTGTTTGCAGGAGCAGGAATAGGAATAGGAAGGGCCCGTGTTTCCCATCCTCTCCCTAGCTTGGCTCCCAAACTTCCTGGGCAAAGCTACTTTCTTTTAAGCCAGCAGCTTTGTTTTCTGTTTAAAACCAACCAACAGACATTCTCATAAGAGCGATTGTGCCAAAAAGTTAATATTGTCCTAAGGAGACTTTGGGGAAATGAAGAAACTGAAATGCAGATTTGATGGCACAGTGGGGACATAATAAGTGACACACAGATGAGAACTGGGAGGCCAAAGTCAACCAACTTAACCCCTCACCCAACTTCCTAGGTGTGGGCTCTGTTGCCAGGGCAGCTTGGTCCTCCAAACCATAATGCCATGTTCGTACACCTTGCTACATGCCACGCACCCTCCTAAGCACTTCACAAGTATTAGCTCATTTATTGCTCATAAAAAACCCTATGAAAAAGGTGCTATTATCATCCCCATTTTACAGTGGGGGAGCCGAGGCCCGGGGAAGTTAAGCTCTAAGACCCAGAGATAAGTGGCAGAGCCAGGATTCAAACCCAGGCAGCAGGCTCTACAGCAGGCTCTACACGCTTTAGACACTAAACTCTGCAGCCTCACGCAAAAAAAGGCATAAAATATGCCTGTTTCATTCAGAGGTCCCAGTAGCCTTCAATGCCCTGGGATTCTCTGACTTGAATTCATTAGGTGAGAGTTGGCCAATTACAGACAAAAGCAAATAAGAAAGCTACTTCTTGACAAGTTCATGCTGTTCTGATACACGATTGTGGCTAACTGAAATAAAATGCAAATCCTGTGCCAACTGTGAGCTACTGGAAACAGAGCATCACTCACGGGGGCTCTGAACCCATTCAGATGGGCCCCTTGGAGAGCCCCAGTGCCCACAGCACGGACAGCCAGCCCCACGTGGACTCATTTGTCCGCTAAAATAAATAAAAAGGAAAGCATTCTGGAGTTTTGCTTTCAGTTTAGGGTGCTGAGATTCATTAGCATATCTTCATAAAAATTCGTGTTTTTAGCATATGTTTATTGCTTCTCACAGTGTTTTTAAGCATCTCATTAATTACCAGTTGCCTTTAGGCATTTACTTGAAGACAGTCAAGTACTATGTAATCAAGGAGAGCCAACAAATGACTTTTGTGAGGAATCTGGAAACAGGAAGGCGTAAGACTAGCAATTAGTGTTTGTCTCCGACTTTCCTTGCTGGCTTTCTGCTCGTCTTATGATTGATGGCGCATCACCCAGCTGGGTCTCAGTGCATCTCCTCTCTAGACTCAGTGTTTCCACCTGCCAAGTGGGTATTTTTCTTCCCTTTCTACTACTAAGTCAGTGTTTAAAGTGGAGTCCACAAACCACCTGCCTTCAGTTTCCCTGGGGTGCTAGATTAAAAGGGTGGGGTTCCCTGGTTCCTGCACTGGCCAGTGAATCAGAATTTGTACAAGTGAGACCAGGGTGAGCTGACTGCATGAACAAGTTAACGCTCGTTAACTGAGAGTTACTTCCATTCTCCGTTTTTTATAATAAACTCACCGACATCCTCCATCTGGGACTGCGCTTTCACACGTGTACCTGGTGATTCTTATGGGAGTTCAGGTTTGAGACCCACTCTTTTAGCCATGGTAGAGGAATTGGATGAGAAGAGACTGTTAGAATACCCCCATAATATGCCGAAATAAAAAATAAATAAATAAAAATTCAACTGTAAATAAAATAAAATGTCCCCTAAGTGAAATATTTTAATATAAAAAAAAAGAAAAAGAGACTGTTGAGAATAGTGAGTTTGATAGAAAAAAAAACATTCTCAGATGTCACTTATAAAAATTACATTCTTACAAATATTGCTTGTCTGAGACAGAAGAATCCTGCAGGGTGAAAAGCAAGGAAAATACACCTTCTTTAAGTGTTAAATGTGGGACTACTCTAATTGGCCCCAAACAAGTCAGGAAATATTGCAAACCATGTCAAAGACAAGAAATTCTACTAAGGCAAGTAGACCTAACACAAATGCATGCACTCTTTCAGAACTGGTCCCCAAAGACAGGTCACCACGGAGTGGCCTCCTAGCCTGTCCACAGTCTCTAAGTCCCAGCCACCCACCGGTGTGTTCTCTCCCATGCACATGGTAATTTACATGTTTTGTGTCATTTGCAGACTTTTAAGACTTGGGAGATTTCAAATTAAAATCCTGATTTCTGACTTCTCTTGAAAAAGCAGAGGGGTTGACAAAAATGGATTTTGTTTTCTCGTGGCAGGAGTTGGCTAGCTGACTAGTGGTCACCCTCTTTGGATGGCACCAAGGTTTCTATTTCACCCATCCCAGCCAGCCTGCTTCACTCATTGCCATTGCCTGCCTGACCCTGTGGCTGTTGGTGACGTCGCCCCTGCTCTGTGACCTGCTAGTTCACACTCTTGCCTGCATATTTGTATTAACTTGGGAGCTTGCTTACTTGTTCTCTCTCTCTCTCTCTTTCTCTCTTCCTTTCTCTCTTTCAGCATATTATGGGGGTACAAATGTTAAGGTTACTTATATTGCCCTTGTCCCCTTGACTCAGAGCTTTAAGCGTGTCCATCCCCCAGTTGGTGCTCATCATACTCATTATGTATGTATATACCCATCCCCTCCCCCCCACACCTGCCCGACACCCGATAAATGTTATTCCTATATATCCACTTAGGTGTTGATCAGTTAATACCGATTTGCTAGTGAGTACATGTGGTGCTTATTTTTCCATTCTTGGGATACTTCACTTAGTAGAATGGGTTCCAGTTCTATCCAGGGAAATACAAGAGGTGCTATATCACCATTGTTTCTTATAGCTGAATAGTACTCCATGGTATACATATATCACATTTTATTAATCCGCTCATATATTGATGGACACTTGGTTTGTTTCCACATCTTTGCAATTGTGAATTGTGCTGCTATAGACATTCAAGTGTAGGTGTCTTTTTCAAGGCCCCATCCACCCCACAAACACCTCCTACTGGCTAACTTGGGAGCTTTAAAGAAGAGAAAAAAGGAAGAAAGAAAAATAAGAAAGATTGAAAGAGAAAGAGAGAGGAAGAGAGGCAGGAAGGAAAGAAAAGAAGAAAGAAGGAAGGGAGGGAAGGAAGAGACTGAGCTTACCACAGAGGATGGCTGCAGAAACTCAGGGTGGGGCCCAGGCATCTGTATTTTTTAAGCTCTCCAGGTGATTCTATGTCAAGAGACAGTTGAGAAACACTAGTTTACCTCCACTCCGATGAATTTTCCAGAAGCTGCCTCAAGAGAGGATCCCAGCCCTGGCATGTTCTCAAGTGCCTGAGGGCTCAACTGCAGCTGCCTTGCTTGAGAAACACCTGGGGAATTTGACCTTGAGCTGCTACTCCCAGAGAATCAGTTAAAGTGGGTGTGCGGTGGAGCAGAGTCCACATTTCCACAAACTCCCCAGGAGGTTCCTATGCAGGTGCAGGTGGGTCAGAGCTCACGCTCTGTGCGGGACACTTGCTCAGAGCTCTTCTCCTCCCCTTCTAACAGGATGGAACTAAAGGCAAGCCCAGGAAAATAGGCCATCTCATGTCACAGACAAGTGGGGCCAAAGTAATTATGAGTTGAGTGTTGCCTGAGAAAGCTGATGAGGCATTTATTTCTGAAAACCTGTGTGGTGTTGTAAAAGAATTCTGTTCCTAACTTCCATCCCATTCTTCTGATCCGAGGACTGCACTGAGCAGCTGTTCTCTGTGTGATGAGCTGTCTATATCTCTGACATTTAAGTGCAAGAACACTTCTGGATCAGAGCTAATTCTTCCCCTCCCTGCCTATTCAGTGCCATTTGGACTTTCAAAAGAGCTGTCCCTACTGTGATAAGATGGTATAAATGGAAACTTACCGGTGGAAAGGCCACTCCATTTTTTTCCTGGCTCTGATTTAATTTGCTCCATCTGGCTTCAGGCCCTCATAAAAGTCTTCATTGGATAGTTCCTTTCAAGGTTTTAAAAAAAATTGAGCCAGGGAATGGAGGGATTCTGAGATCAAAGGGCCAAGAGGAAGAGGCTTAGAGCCAAAAGAAACTCATCTAGAAGAAAAAATAAATGACTTTGAATTTCTCTTTTGTGAGCCTGCCGACACTTGAGTGCACAGCTTTGCATCATCTCTTCAAGTCACAAGGTCCATCCAGCCTGATTCCCAGGATATGCTGAAAGAGGCCTCACAGTGTCACTTGGAAATAGAGAAAAGAATTTATTCTTAAAAGTTCAGCCTAAGCTGGTCGTGATGGCTCACGCCTATAATCCTAGCACTCTGGGAGGCCAAGGCGGGCGGATTGCTTGAGATCAGGAGTTCAAAACCAGCCTGAGCAAGAGCAAGACCCCATCTCTACTATAAATGGAAAGAAATTAATTGGTCAACTAATATATATAGAAAAAATTAGCTGGGCATGGTGGCGCATGCCTGTAGTCCCAGCTACTCGGGAGGCTGAGGCAGTGGGATTGCTTGAGCCCAGGAGTTTGAGGTTGCTGTGAGCTAGGCTGACGCCACGGCACTCACTCTAGCCTGGGCAACAAAGCAAGACTCTGTCTCAAGAAAAAGAAAAAGGAAAATAAAAGCTCAGCCTAAGGCCCCATTCCAAGAAGGCTTCTCTGACCAACCCAACCCATGAAGGGTATCTCCTTCCTCTCAAGTTATTTTTCTCTCAGGACACTCATATTCTAATTACAATGATGATGATGATAATGTTACCCTTTCTTTATGGATTGTCCACTAAGTGCCCAGCATTGTGGTAGGCATTTTATATGTCATATCAATTCCTTCTCTTAACCACCCACCTTTCCCTTCTCATACTGCCCCAGCCACACAGGCTTCCTTGCTGTTCCTGGAGCACATCCAGTGCTTCTGTCTCAGGGCCTTTGCACTTGCTGTGCCCTCTGCCCGAGATGCTCTTCCCCAGATCCCTGCACTTCTCTCTTCCGTGCTTTATTCAACCCTCTCAAATGTCACCTTTCAAGAAATGCCTTGCATGGGCTATTCTGTAAGACAGCACATCCCATGATTATCTCCTTACTCTGCTTTATCTTCTCTCTTCTGTGACCTGATGTGCTATAACACACAATTTTGTTGACATGCATCAAGATAGTGCCACATAGTGGTCCAGGGGGCAAAGATTTTGGAGCTAAACTGCTTAGATTGAATCCCATCCTTGACTTTTACAAATTATTTTATCTCTTATAAGTTACTCAAAGTCTCTTTGCATTAGTTACCCCATCTTTAAATGGGGGACATGAATTCTTACTGCTTACAGAGGGTTATAAGGGTTAGAGTTTTAATATATGTAAAGTGCTTATCTGTAGTAGTTACATGTAAAAGGCACTTTTCTAAGATCAGAGATCTTGTCTCTTTGTTCACTAATGTATTCCTCTGACCCTTTTTCTCTCAATACCTATAGCTGCTTAACTAACACTTGGTAAATGATTTGATGAACAATATTTTATGGCTTGTTGTGCTATCCTGTGATCACATTAATGATTTTTAGATATCAACTTCTATGAAGGAAATGGAAATGTAAACAAATGAAACTTCTCCAGCTAAATGTTTGCAGATGAATCCAATTGAGAAAGTTATCCATACACAGAGTAGGCTTTCAAATGGTTGGTCTACTTAAAACAGGAAACATTGCTGTCTTTTAAAATTTCTCCAAAATCACATGGTGGGAGACTTTTGCTTCCAAGTAATATGGAACAGCAGAGGCTGTATTTACCTTCTCTAGTGAAATAATTTTGAAAACAGACAAAAGATACGAAGCACTGGTTTTGAAGACAATGGACCAGGCAATGAGCAACAGCCATCTCAGAGACATGGGAGACAAAGCAGGTGGGTCTCATGATTACCCAACCCTTATTGACTGGAGAGTTTCTACACCACAGAGCAAAGAGGGGATCCGGGTGAGTCTAGCAGCCTCTCCAAGGTGAGAAGACAGAGCTGGGAATCTGGGGAGGTCAGAGCATGAGTTTTCAGGGCAGGATACCAGAGGAGAGAGAGTCCCCCAGAAAGAGAACTCTAGAGCTCTGCCGATGGTCACCCTCCAGTCCTCAGCTGATTACTGATCGATCTATATGTGTGAGGAAACTACCTGAGGTCAGGGAATGAACTATTCAAAAGCATTAAGGAGGAAGAACAATCCTCAGTGCACACCCAGAGCCAGAAATAGTTTCTCTTGTCATCAGCCAGCATGGAAACCTTGTAATTTACAAGGACTTGGATAGAGTATTCAGAAAGGTTTTGCCTCAATAGTGGGGAAAAATTAGTCCTAGATTACATGTTGCTCTGATTCCAACTAATAAATCTTTAAGAAACTCAGGAGGACTAAACTGCTTCCAAGAAACTTAACTGCATCCCAGTACAAAGCATAAGAACCTCTCGAAATGGCTCACAGATCTTAATGTAAGACCTTAAGTAAACTATAAAATCTTTAGAAAGAAATATTTGAGAAATTCTTTGTGATCTTGAGTTAGGCAAAGATGTCCTAGGTCAACCACCAAAAGAGTAATCTATAAAAGAAAAACATGATAATTTGGACTTTATCAAAATTAGAAACTTCTCTTTGAAAGTTACTGTCAACATAAAGAAAATATTTGCAAGTCCCATATTTGATAAAGAACTTATATCTAGAATGTATAAAGAATTCTCAAATCTTAAGAAGAAAACAACTGAATTTTTCTGAAAGGTCAAAAAATTTGAGTAGATATTTTACCTTAGGAGATAAAAAGATATAAAATAGGCATATCAAAAGAAACTCAATGTAGTTAGTCATGAAGAAACTCAGACTTGTGGGGGGAGGGAGGGAAAGGGCATTTATTGAAACCTTAAAATCTGTACCCCCATAATATGCCGAAATAAAAAACAAAAATTAAAAAAAAAAATAAAACTACATTGTGATAGCACTCCATATGACCAAAATTAAAAAGACTGACCATATCAAGTGGTGGTGAGAATACAGAGGAACTGAAACTATCATACACAGCTGATTGGGATTAAAATGATACAACCATTTTCCCAAGTAGTTTAGCAATTTTTTAATAGATTAATTCTGCACCAAAGAATCAAAACAATTCCAATTCTATATATTTACCAAGAGTAATGATATTAATAATATATGGCCATTTGAAGACTTGTACAACATGTTCATAGCTGCTGTATTTGTAACATCCCCAAACTGAAACAATTCAAATGTCCTTAACAGAACAGATAAAAATATCATGATAGGTACACACAGTGTAATACTACTCAGAAATAGAAATGGACTATTGATACACACAACCATATGGATGGATCTCAAAATTATTATGCTAAGTGAAAGGAGCCATGCAAAAAGAGAGGTTATACTGTGTGATTCCATTCATAGACAATTTCAGAAAATGCAAATATGACAAAAAGAAGATCAGTGGGTTAGTGAGAAGGAATGGGAAGGTGGGATTATGAAGAGGTGGGGGTCAGTTTTTGAGGGTGATGGATATGTTCATGATTTTCATTTTGGGATTGGCTTCCTGTATGACAAACCTTATGAATTTTTACACATTAAATATGTGCAGCTTGTTGTTTGCAATTATCTCTAAATAAAATTGTTTTAAAAGAAAAGGAAAACTTAACAACAAAATGATTCTGTGGTTTTTCTGTTACGAGTTTTCTGTTATAAGTGATAGAAAATTAAACTCAACTGGTTTAAGCTAAAAAAAAAAAATAAAAGTATTTTATTGGATCCTGCAGACTCTCAATGGGGGCTCAGCAAGGCCATGCAAGATTCACGCCGTATCTCCAGTATCCAGTGTCTCTTGTTTTCGACAACTCTTGGCTTTACTTCTTCTGTGTTAGATATATTCCCAGACACATTTTATCCTCATGATGCCAAAGAGGGTGGCAGCAGCTCCAGCCTCATGTGTCCTTAGGCTCAAGTACAGCAGAAAGGAGCTTAAATCTCTCCATACTCAGCAAAGTGGCTTGAATGTCATTGCCTCTGTGGGGTCACCTGCCATTGCTTAAATCAATCACCAGGCCAGGGGAATCAATGTCTGATTTTTCTGCCTAACCATACATCTTACTCTGGAGCTGGGGGTAGAGTCAACTGCGCCCAAAACAACAGCCACTGCTAGTGTTGAGACAAGGTGACTCAGAGGGAAATGGGGGCATGATCCCCCGCCCCCAAAAGAGACCTGCGGGCAAAAAACAAAACCAGATCAATCCACAAGTGGATTTTTCTAATGAAAAATCACTACAAACCTACCCTTATCCCCAGCCACAAATCCAACATGCCCATGGAGTATCACCCAACCTCAAAAAGATGATGGAGTGGATGGGCCAGGCGCTAGGAATTATAGCAAGATTGGACATTTCTTAGATAATATATGCCCTTTGAAAGAAAAATATAAAATATGTATTAGAAATATTTACATTTTTAATCACACAATTCATAAATCCTCTTTGTAACCAAAAAGAAAATTAAGTCTGCCTTAATCTTTTGACTTCAAACTACGGTAATCAGTAGTTTGATAGATAATAGATAATAGTAGATAATCAAACTACGATATTCAGATTTCAATCCAATCTGAATTCTGAGCAGCCATGTGCTCCACTGATAATCAGGGTTCTAGTGATATGGCTTCATTATTTCTCAGGAAATAATAGATTTGGGGTGACAACTAGAAGTCTCTGCCTACAAACCTATTTCCTCAAAGCCTGGGTTGTCTCCTCTCCCTACTCAAGGATGGAGGTGGTTGGGCAAATTCACAGCCAGATAAAAGTGACAGGCAGAGGATATTGCTGGGGAGGAGGTCCTGTGGACAGAGGACACGGGGACAAAAAGAAGGAGCAGGACAGTGAACACCTGAATGAGATAGTTGGGGGAACTCCCATGGGGAAAATGATGCCAAAAGGGAAGCTAGAAGAAGAAAAGGCAAAATCGGCCAACTTCACAGTTTTGCAAAGGTCAGATCCATCCCTCAAGTTCTTTCTGTTCCATGATTTTTAGGATAAATGTGGGTGTAATAGTCATATGTCAGTTAAATCAGTCTCTATCTTTTGCACTCGGAGAGAATAAAATTTCCACACCAGATGCTAAATACCCCAGACTGGAGAGTTAAAATGCAGTGTCCCGGTGCTGCCATACTTAGTTTTTCTTTTGTTTGTCTTTCTTCCTTAATGAGTGAAACCTAAAGAAACCCCCAATGTCTCACCGCCCCTTGTACTGATGATGTCAGAGTTGCAAGTTTCAACCCCAAAGGTGAGGATGACACTGATAATGGTCAGCCTCTGGATGTCACTTCCTCTTTTGGACAAGCTTAACGCCGAGGACACCAGATCTTCCAACTTCCCTGCTGTGAGTCTCAATCAGGGTTGAAGATGTTTGATGACGTCACTCATCAGCTTGGGCATTGGCAGAGCCTGGGCAACATCTAGGTGAGCCCATTTGAAAGACCTGGAGACTGAGACCAAAAGAGGGGAATTTCACAGTCATGTCTGGGAGAGCTGACACCAGAACTTGTGTCTCCTTACTCCTGGCCTAGGCAGCTCTGTGCTTCCAGCCTTCACTCTCCATCATTTATAGAGCACACCCTGGGAGAAGCAGCAAACATCCACATTGCTCCCGTTATCAGACTTCCCCTGCTCTGTAAACGGAAGGCTCATCGAGCTGCCAGCCCACCCCCCCAGCACCACTCTGTGGCTGTGGAGAAGTGGTGGCATGTTGTTTTCCTGCATCGGAAAGTTCTCCCCAGGAGGGCCCTGATCCCAGTGGCCGAGGCAGTAGGAAAGCCATGTGACGGGTGGCTCAGGATGGGGCTGTCTCTCCTTTCTTGCCCCTGTGGCCATCACAAAGTTAAGAGTCTTCTTTCTTGCTGCTTCCTGAACCAGCAAAGCTTCCACGAATTGGAACCCCAGGAGTGGATGTGGACTAATTGATTAGCTTGGGGAAGCCCCTGTGTTGATTTTTATAACCTCCAGAAATAAATACCATATGAATTCAATGTGATTGATATGGATGCAAATGCCAAAGAAAGTAATAAAGCTTTGACACTTATTAAAAAGTGTTGCCAGAAAAATATGAATGATGACTTTAATATAAGCACTATGTGGTGCATGTCTTCCTGCCTTTCCTTAATTTCCCCACAGATAGTGAATGCCATACCCTTGTGAGGCAAATGAGAAATTAGATTTGGAATTAAATTAAAAAAAAAAGAATTGGAATTGTTTTAATTATAAGTCACCCAGTATGGGTCTCAAGCTAGACAGCCTCTCAGGCACTGATGGATTGGGGTGCTGGCCTTGGCATGGGACTGAGATCCAAAGCAGGGAGCTTGGCTTTGCAGCAGACATTTGTGCCTAGGCTCAGCTACCATGGGGAAGAACATTTTCATTATTAATTATTATTAAGTGTAAAATCAGGATGAGAGCTTTTTCCATTCTAGCAGCCCCAGGCCTTCCAGCTACATAAATCCTATTAAATCTAATGGGACTCCTCTGATTAAAGCTCCATGCTCTAAATCCAGAAGATGCTCTTTAGTGCATATGTTGAAGGAGCCTCTGAAGTCTATTGGGTAAATAATCTATATACTAAATAGTCATTAAGTTATCATTAAAACTCCAAAGGACTCCTTCAGCACATGTACTGAACCCACACTAGGTCATAGGAATTCTAAAATAATTTTTAACACTTTCTAATTGAGCATAGGTGAAATAATACACTTGTTCTTCCCACCCTACACCAGTTCCTCCTTTTTTGCTTTTAATCTCAGTTAATGGGTCCACCATCCACCCTGATATTCTTCCTTTCTGCTTGTTCTCGACCAAAGCAGGCATCACCAATCATTCAACCACCATGTCCTGCTGATCATGGATATGGTCTTAGATGTTTTTCACCAAGCTCTCTAGCTCAATACTCACTGCCCATCCACAAGATTAGCCCTTAGTGTGGAAACTTTCTCCAATGCATTGTGTTACCTTTTTTCATCATCTACATCTGTGCTTGGTCACTGAGTCTGGTGAATTTTACCTTCCATATAGCTCTCTCATTTATCGCTTTCTTCCTGTCCTCGTTATTGCCACACAGCTCATAGATGCTTCAAAGTCTCTCCATCGTCTGATGGAGTCCAAGCTCCTTAGCCTGGTCATGGAGATCCCTAATGGCCTGGCCTCCACCAACTCTCCAGGCTCATCTTTCATTAACTGTTTCTCTGTATTGCTTGTCTCAGCCATTCTCAACTAACTGCGGTGCTCTCGTTGGGCAGGCTGTTGCACGGCACGGTGCCTTTGCTTCTGCTGTGTCTCTTGCTTGGATCGCCTCCCCCAGCAATCAGCCTCCTTCCCACTCGACATTCCAGACTCAGCTTCTCTAAGAAGCCTTTCCTGTCCCCACTTCTGAAGGACTTAAACTCTCCCTCCTTTGAGCCATGTACATGTTCAGACTTTAATCACAGCATACTACTGTCCTCAGCCAAGTTCCTTTCTATTGGTGATGCTAGGTTTGAGCCTTTAGTTAAGATGATGGCTGCCAGATCTTGCCATGGTCCATTTTTCCTTTGCAATTACTAAGTGATTATTGCAACTGGGTGAATGTCCTGATCCTCACCAGTATTTCACCCAGTAGTTTGACAGATACTGATAGTCCTTGCCTGAATCAGTTGTTACACTGGGGATTGAAAAGTGAAATAATCAAGTATTTTTTTAAAGTCATTCAATGTTTCAGAATCCTTTATTATTACTTATTTCTGATGATTAAATTGTTTCAAATTTGACCAGTGGGAACTATTCAAGTCAGCTCCTATGTCCTTCTGATAGGACTTCATTATCGTTGAGCATCTTTTGGTACAGCAAGAAGTAGCAGATTCACCTGATTCTGTCTCTGCTCTAGACCTGGACCCAACCATTTCTCCTAGGAGCTTCAATTGTGTTTAGTGGGGCAGAGATTTAGCCCATGGTGTGAGTGCTACTAGGTATCGTGTCTTCCAGGCCCTGCCAGTAGAAGCAGCCAGGAAATGTTTCTTTTATAAAAGATGAGTTTATATTAGAATTTTCCATTCAAATTTAACACAATATTATATGATTTTTTTCTTATCTTCTTTTAATTTGTATGTGTATTTCTTTGCTCTTATAGTACACACCTTAGTTCTTATAACATTAGCATATTCATTTTACCCTGTACAAAAAAGAGTTTAAGAATTATGATGCCCATTTGAATACTCACAATGAACATGTAAGTTTCCAAGATTCTTTGCAGTTTTTTTTAACTTTTTATTTTGAAATAATTATAGCTTCACTATAATTCATAGAAGTTGAAAAACCCTATGTGAAGGTCCTGTACACCTTTCACTATATTTCACCCACTGATTACATCTTGTTAACTTACAGGGCAATATCAAGACCAGGAAATTAACATCTGTATAATCCACAGAACTTATTCAGATTTTAGCAGTTTAACTTGCACACGTGTGTTGGTCTCTATGCAATTTTATCACAGGTATAGATTCCTATAACCACCACCACAATCAAGATTCAGAACTCTTCCATCATCTCAGCTCTCCCTGCTCTGCCACTCTTTAAATCTTAGAATATCTCCCTGTAACTATCTATAATCAGAGAATTGTGTTCAGAAGTTACCTGAATTGTCTTTCTCTATGTGCTCATGTTATTGATTTAATACAGTTCCATCTGTTTGTTTGTTCTCAATTTTAAGGTTGGCTTTTTTTCATCCCTTTTGATGTCAATTGTTTCACAGACAGAAGTATAGAAATGAACTCTTGGAAAATTCCTGTTCCCTTCCCTGTTTTCACCAACCCATTCCCATTAATTTGTTAGAGGTAACAGCTTTTAATAGTTTCTGATGTATTTTCCTGTAGTTACTTTTGCAAATATAGATATGTAGTTTTCTTATTTCTTTCTGGCACAAAAGACAGCAGACTGTATATACATGTTGCAGCTTGTAGCAGGGTTCTCAGATCAGCTTGGGTCAGACCCAGGGCTCTCTAAGGTCTAAGGGCCCCACCGTTGTGTGTGCTTGTGGGCAGGTGGGATGGCTAAGAGGGGAGCCAAGGAGGGCTCAGGCTTATCCCTTCTGCTTCTGCTGCAGCCCCCTTTCCACCTGCTGTGTGTGTGTAGATTCTGTGCAATATTTTGTTTGGACTAGAAGAGGGTTGTCAACACAGCCCTTTGGAGCAGGCCATCTGCTTTCTGTCCAGTACAAAGGCCACCCTGTGCAGTCCTTTGTCAGGCCCCTGGTACTTCAGGACACCTGCAGCTTGGAGCAGCACCCTGTGTCATTCTCCACAGTGGCAGGTCAAACGAGTGGGTCAAAAGGTCAATCACCAGTAAATAGCCACTGCAAAGGTTGGAATTAGAAAATGTTACAAGTGGAGATGATTGATCACCAGAGGGGTTACTCTAGGCTGGATCCCAGTTCCAGAAACATAAGTGATGTATGTGTGTGTGTACACACATACATCCATGGATGTATGTACACACATGCATGTGTGCACATAGAATGCATATAGTGTGCATTCTAATTTTATTTTGAAAGTTCACTTCTTAGAAAAACTTCTCAAAGTGAATTTCCAAGAAAAAGAATCTTTGTTTACAAAATATAAACCTATCTGTCCTTCTTCCCCAATGATAATGTGCCCTATCTGCTGGGAAGGAACAGGGAAGCAAACGAAGGAGGTTGAGTGTGACCCACTGAGGGAGGAAAGGTGGTGGTTTCATCAGCTTGTGATTGTGCAGACCAATTTCAAGAACCACTGAGGTGATCACCTTTCCAGTGATCAATGGTCTTTGTCATTTCTTGATTTATAACTTCAGCAGATATTTATATGTGCTTATATATTTCTATGTATTCATGTAATATGTATTTTCATGTATTTATATATACTTATTTATTATTTATATGATTTATCATTTTGGCATGTATTTGTGAGATGCTGTTCATTGTGTTTTTAATAAAATAAAAAGTTGATTTATCCAATTTGTCACCTTTGTTTAATCATAAAATTTTAAATTTGCACATAAATCAAAGGTAATTTCCATAATTCCTTGCAGCCATTCATTTGCAAGATCATTTTTTGATGTCTACTTTAATCTAAGCATGCATTATCTCTTACAAGGCCCACTGGTGTCCCATTAGCAATGCATTATAACATAAAGCATGTCCTTGATCAAATAGATTGGAAAATGCTGATCGAGTGTAATCTCAACATCTCAACTGCCTGTATGATCTTTGAGTCATAGGCTGTGGCCAAGTTTCCTTACTCCAATCCTGGGCCTCCACGTTCCTCTTCCTGGGGCTGGCAGAGAATGGAGACGCCCCCTTTCCTGCCCTTCTCAGCTTACAAACCCCACCCTCCGAGGCCTTCACACCCACCGCCTAAGCTCCCTCACTGCTTTATTTCCCCACATGGATATGCCTATCGGCTTTCCCTTTGCTCACCCTCTTCACATATGCACACTTAGTAATTCTGAGTCTTCAAAGAAATTAGGACGTACTTCTCCCTAAGCTTGGTATTGGGGAGCACTGATTTTGGAGTAAGAGTCCTCGCCTCAGTAGGAGTCTGGAGACCTGGATGGCCCCCTACCTCACACTTCCCTAAGTGCTGGTTTCAGGCAAATTCGCCCTTCCTGGTCCTCAGTTCTCCTGGTGACATGGGTGTAATAATTCCTGCCTGGCTATCTTGTGGGGCTTTGGCTGGTACTCAAGGAACCGGCAGGCTTTAAGTTTCTTTGAAGTGTCAAAAAACTGACATAAGTTCACTGTAAGATGACAGCAAATGGATCACCAAGACTGAATTGAATGGATAAATCAGGGAAACAACCAACTAGTTTATTTATTTATTTTTTTAAGAACAAGTCATGGGGTGGCCCCGCTGATTCTTTTAGCCTTGTAGGAAGGAATTCAATTTTTTTTAATATTAGCCAACCTGAATCAAGCACCTGCTGTATGCCAGGCACAGTGGCAGTAGGAATAAAAATGAGATGTTAGTTTATAAACCCTGCCATTGGAGGGGCTCATAGCCTAGTTTGGAAACTGCTAACTAGGGTCTAATATGGCCAGAACAACCAGTGCATCTGCCAAGTGCTCTGGGAGCATGGAGGAGGGAACAGTATGTTCTTCCCAGGAACCAGAATAGTTATGGGAAGATTTTGCACTGAACATTCATTTGTTCACTTATTCATTCAACAAATCACTTTTGAGCTTCAATTTATTTCAGGCACTGTTCTCAGTGCTGGGAATACAAGTCAGACGGTTTCTGTTCTCAAGGGCTTACAGGCTAGTGGAACAGATAAATATTCAAGCATCTTGCAAATATATAATTATAAGCTGTGATAAATGCATGGAAGAAGTAAAGGATAGTGCAGTCTGGTAGAGTACAACTGACTTAGCTTAGTGGTTCAGGGAAAGGAACTGATCTAGTGCAGCAGTTCAGAGAAGCCTTCCCTTGGGAAATACTGCCCAGACTGATCTGAAGGATATGTAAGAGCAAGGGAGTGGGGTGAAGAAAAGAAAGAAGAGCATGTGCAAAGGCACTGAGGCATGGCATAAAGACACCCTGATACTCAGGACTAGAAGTCTCCCCAAGGTTTCCCAGTCTTTGTGTCTCAGAGTTCATCTTATTTTCTGCCCCTGTTCTACCATCTTTTCTCAGGTTACCAGCTAGGATAGCAGTGACCACCATTTTGGGGACATCCTATGCATCTTTTCACCTATGCCTCCTTTTATTAGATGCATCTGAGTCATTTTCCAGGACAGAAGGGATAGACAGGCAAGGTTGGGAAGAAAAGGAACTACATCCCTCAGGAGCCAAAGTTCAGGGGTCTTCTCTCTCAAGCTACCATGAATGTGACACAGCTCTAGGACTTTGATCTCTGTTTCTGGTTTACAATTCTGGATAGGAAGACTTGGAGTGGAATACCTTGGGTGGGATATCGGCCCCTGGATCAGTCTCCCGCAACAGAGGGTAACAACACAGGGAGTGTCTACCATGAGACAGGCACTGCTTAGAGTGCTTTGGGCATGGGTCGCCATTAATCCATATAGTAACTCCCAAGTAGGTACTGTTATGATCTCCATTTTATGTAAAGAATGGTGAGACATAAAACAGGTAAGCAACTTGCCAAGGTCATAGCAAGTAAGGGGACGAGCTATGTTTTGATCTCAAAAAGTCTGATTACAGACATTATGTTCCCAATCCCTATGTCATCTGGGGACTACTCCAATAGAGATGTGGCCATAGAGTCTTTCCTTAAATACTGAAGAAGTTTTCAGAAAAGGAAAAGTTGTTATGAGCCAGAAAGATACCTCCAGGCTTGTTTACTATATACTTCAGCTCAGGTTTAAATTTTTTTCTTAAGACCACTAGTCAGGTCCTCCTAAGCTGACAAAGCTATAGCTTAGAACAAAGTGCAGAATTCTGGATAATTCAGTTGTATACTACTGAAAGCATAAATAAAAATATCCAGAAAGCATGGCATGCATACTTTCCCAATTAGATGCAAGTCATTGTTTCATCAATGGATTTGAAAAACTACAATCCAAGGAGTGTAGTAATTTCGCATGCTTTTCATTTTCATCAATTTCATAATGTCCTCTAGCAGTTGTGTTTAGCTTACAGCATTTCAGAATGTAGTCATGTGTTCTCCATTTCCCTTTACATCTGTGAGGAACTTTCTTCTCTTTGTCTTTAAATCATGATGCAGAGAATTTATTACCTCATTAGTTGGAAATATTTGAGCAAGTCCTTCAGGGATAACACCATCTCTAATTATTTTTTTGTCAGAGAATGACAAGGAAGCAAACACAATTGACTACAATAAAACAAGTTTCCAAGAGTTTGCTGGATCTTCCTTAGTCATGAGTGCTTTTCTTCTCAGGCAGCTAGAGATATTGGTAAGTAGACCACACTGTCTAGCTCAGAAAATCCATCAACTACTTCATTTCCTTTGGAAACTTGCACCCTTAAGAGGACTTTTGAACATATAGATGTAAGGAATGCTCAGTATATTTAAAGATAAACTAGCCCAATTTGTACCCATATTCTAGCATCAGGATATTGGAAGCAACAGGACACACGACCTCAGGAGAGAAGAGAAAATAGTAGCCTTGACCAGGTAGCAATTCACCACTGGAAACACCCAGAAGTAGTTGGAAGAACTTTTATGGGATCTGGGAGTTCATATAATTGTGAATGAGAAGAAAGTCAAAGAAATATTTGTAACTGTTATTTTTATTCCATTTTCAAGGATTACAGATGCAGCAACTACAACTATCATGAAAAAGAATTCTGAAATGTCCAGTTTTCTTTCATTCTGTGGTCCTGGAAAATAGAACAGGTGCTGCTCTTTGGCATAACAATGATGTTTCATTGTTGGTGTGTATAATCCACACTCCTTTTATCTATCTAGTTTATGAGAGGGTGTTTACTGATTCACTCATTATTTCATCCATCCATTCATCATTCACTCAAACTTTCAAGTGACTACTATATGTCAACAAGGGCTAGGATCTCTGAGTACAGAGATGAACAAGACAGACAGTAGCTTGTACTGTGGTCATGGATATAGACCCCTATTCTATATCCATGGCCCTTTCAGATTCTGATGTAAGTATTAAAAATATCAAAATCAGGCTCTAGCTCTGGGTAAGATAAAATATTCCCTACCCTGTCTCTATCACTGAATACAAGGATAAGACCTGGACTGAATGCATGGGAGATTTGGAAAAGGGAAGAGTAGTAGAAGATTAGGAAAGAAGACAAAACTTTGAGGTACCACTGAACTGGCAGTGAGTTCACCATTATTTTCCCTCAAGTACCCTACCCAGCCTAGACTCAAAGTAACCCAAGACCCACAAGTGGGCACTGGGAAAACAGAGAGAGGTCTCTATCTATCTCTGGCTCAAGGAACAGGAAAGGAGGGAGAAATGTCCCATTGTTCTTTTGCTTCCTTTTTACCTTCTCTGTTCTCTTGCACCCTGACCTAGGGACAATCATGTCATAGTGAGGGATCAACAGTGTTGTCAGCACAGTCCCACAAATGTATAAAACCCTGAAGAGGGTAACCTTTCTTTCTAGTCAGAGGAGCTGTGATCCAAAAAAGCTGGAACAAACCACCTTTGTTTTTTATTTTCTCTTTTTATCTTTTGCCCCTTATTCTTAGATGCAGGTGCACTCTCAGAAAGTACATAACAGATTGGTGTACACAAAGCCCCATAATTCCGGCTCAAGAACTGAAATGAAGAGCCCCAGAAAACTAAAAAGTACCAGGAGAGTGCAGAGAGAGAGGAACTTGGAAAATACAATGCCATAAAAGTTGTTTATGAACTCACTCAGGACGGATGGATCTGATCGTAAACAGCATATCAAAGACATGGGGAACTAAATCAATGGAGAAACCAACATCTAGGTCCTGGACTGGCTATTGAATGATGCACCTGTAGAATAGATGTGAACAGCATTGCAAAGTCTGTGAAAATACTAATATAGTGTAACTCAATATGTTTTTGCATTTGCTCATTGAAGAACATTTCTGTTGTGTCTAGTTTTTGGCTATTATAGAATATTTGTGTGTAGGTTTATGTGTGAACAAAACTTTTCATATCTTTAGGGGAAATACTAAGAGTGGGACTGCTGGGCAGAGTGTGACAACAAAGGGATAGCACATAAGTGTTGTGTTGAGGTGATGGAACTGTTTTGCGTTCTGATTGAGGTGAGTATCAAAATCATTCCCAATTTTCTGGATTCTGTTGTCATTCCTCAGCCTTGGTGGTGCAGGAGGAAGAGCTCTCAATTTGGGGGAAGAAAACTATCGTTACTGTTGTTGTTTTGTTATCTTATTAATGTATTTATACTTATACACATGCCCTGAGTTTGAATATGGCTTTTTTCAGTATTACTGTTAGTTAAGGAGATTTTTGTTCCCTGCAACATGTTTGACAAAAATGCTGCTTCACTTGCTGGTGTAGGAACAGCCTCTCTTGCTGTTTCCAGGAACTGCTGGTGAGTACTCTGAGTGCTCTGCGGAGAGGTGACCTTCTTACTTCAGTGCTTGCTGCAGAGTTGGAGTAAATACATATGCAGTTCCAATGTCTTTTTCTTGAAAGAGTAACTTCTCAATTTTAAGAGTCCCTGTGGAGAGCAGAACATTAATTTGCAATGGCACCTCTGAAGTGCCAATATTAAGCACTCCTTCCCCAATCCATTGCATCCTTGTATTATTTTTGTTTCTCAATTGTATGTCCAGCATGATTGATGCTACAAGTACAAGCCCTCAGATGTTCCTGTTCTGAGCAAGCAGTCCATGGGGTTTAGGCTGGTTCTCTGCTGCCTTCTGTTAGCCTTCTAGTGTCTTCTGGGAACTTCAGGGATCTGTGCCATAGCTAAGAGCAGAATCCCAGCACCCTAATCTCACCCGAGGATACATATTTAGTTTTATGTCTCTCCCTATTGGATTAATTCATACATTGTAACTATTTAATATTTAACAGACATACATAACCCTATAGAATAAGAGGGAGGGTCTATAAAGGATGAGGTAGCTTTAGCAAAGTCATTGAAGGAGTATCAGTTGTAATTTAAAAGAATCCTGTGTATCTTTTCTTTCCAACCCTTCCCTTCCTTTCTTGCTTTCCTTTCCTTCCCTCCTCTCTCTCTCTCTCTCTCTCTCTCTCTCTCTCTCTCTCTCTTTCTCTCCCTTTGAGGATGTGTTTAAAATAAGTACTGCCCCAAATTAAAAGTATTTTTAAGAAGTAATTATGAATGTCTTTTTAACAGCTGGTCAGGTTTCAGGATTGCTTTTCTTGCTATGATGGAGATTTAGGTACAGCTAATCCTTTGGTATGTGCTTGCTCTTTGGTGCTTTAGAGAAAAAGCAGAAAACATGGGAGCCAAGGGAGACAGTGTTTTTCTAAAGCTGGGCACTTCTAAAATATTCAGCGCACATTCTATCCAGGGCATCTTTATCCCAAATTGAGGATTAGCCTCAGTTTGTAAGACGCCAAAGATGAAAGATAACCTGGGCTTCACTAATGCCCTGATGACTGGGGAGAGCAGCATTGTACTCACGCTTTCGGAAATACAGAGAGTCCTCTTACTCAGTTTAACGGCCATGGCCATGATCTTGACATGAATTGTGTTCCATGCCAGAGAAGACTTTGGAAGCAATGCTCTGAAGGAGAGAGAAGTGCATTTTCCCTGCAGAGCTGACATGCCGTGTCCATGCCCACAGCAGAGGGGCCCCCTTCTCTCTCCTTGCCCAAGGCTCCCAGGCTCAGTTGGACTTTAAATCCATTTTTTTTTAATGTTTCATTTTCTACTTTTTGTTTAGCTATTTTGTAATCAGAAAAGAAACAACAAACATAGAGCCCCATTGAACATAGAATTTTTTTCAAGTATATTCCCCCTCCAGATTCTTACTGTTGAACAGATAGTTTTTACAAAAATTGTATTCGTTATGCACTATTGTGTGCACATTGCCTTTGTTTTCTCTTTTAAAATGAAAATCTGTTCTTATTGTAAAAATGTTGCCTGCTATTGTATTGTGAAAGTATACACAATGCAAAAAAGTACAAAGAAGAAAGTAAAAAATGATCACCTAAGATAGCACCACCTAGACAAAAGTATTTTCAATGTTTTCATGAATAGTAGATTGCATTTAAAAAGGCATTTTGGACTAGGTGTGATTGGGTTATGGCAGGGGTTGTCAAACTTTTTAAACAGGGGGCCAGTTCACTGTCCCTCAGATCGTTGGAGAGTGTGCCCTGTGGGCCCAGGACAAGTCAGCTGCTAAGCAGGACAGGCAGCGGCGGCAAAAACACCTGGTGGGGCCAGATAAATGTCCTAGGCAGGCGGCATGTGGCCTATGGGCCGTTGTTTGAGGACGCCTGGGTTATGATATGTGAGGGTGTTGCAGATGGGGGAGAAAGAACAGGGAAGAAATATCACTAATATTTTCTCTAGCTAAGAAGAAGCAAATTTGACCAGAAACTTTACCAAAGAACAAGAAACAAAGAAAAAAAAAGGAAAAAAGGAAAGAAGCAGCAAATAAACCACATGTTCAGAGGAGAGGGGCAAGAAGTTAAGAGGATGGTGTGTGTGTGTGTGTGTGTGAGTGTGAAAACGGAGTTAGCATTAGAGGGTACTGGAAATGGACCACAGTAGGTAAATCTAGGCAACAAATATGGTTACCACCCAAGAAGGACCAGCTTGTGAAGAGAGAAGGCTTTGTTCTTTAGGGTGGTTTCTTAGGCCTAATGTAGCCAATTACCTTCACAGATCTAGTTCATGCCTACTCTACAATTTGAGCATTTTTGGATTGAACTTCCTAATTAATTTTTGTTAAAGGCTATTTATTGAAACCACTAGTTAAATTCAACAGAAAATTTTCAAGTGGGTTTCTGTATATCTACATGTGTTTGTGTTCATGTGTGTGTTTTCTGTAGCTAAATCAATCAACAGATATATATATATCTTAATTAGAGAGATAAAAAGAATTCATCAGCTTCACCCTTGGGCTCAGAGACCCTTCACTCCCAACCAAGGCTCAGGCATACTTATTTGGATTTATCCTTGAGTCCAGAGACAGCCCACAAACTCCTTTACCACCAAGCCCCAACCCTGTGTATAAAATAGTTGATCCATGATGGTTGAATTACACAGAGGCTAAGAAACAGAAATCAGCATAGCCACTTGGAATAGTGCATAGTTTTTTTGTTTTTTTGTTTAGATTTTTTTAACTTCCCTTCCCCCAGGAGGCACTGGCTGTTAAGTCACAAGAAGTGTAATAAGCACATCATAGTAACAGTGTCAGATCTCTGGTCTGGGTGCTGACTAGTTTGATTGTATTGAATTTCATTAGCACCAATTTTGTTACTTGATATTGGTCTGTTCAGGAGTTCTATTTCTTTCTGATCGAGCCTAGGGAGGTTGTGTGTTTCCAAGAATTTGTTCATTTCCATAACATTTTCAAGTTTATGTACATAGAGATTTTTATAGTATTCAGAGATGATTATTTTGTATTTCTGTGGTATCAGTTTGTGAAACTCCTTTTTCATTTCTGATTGAACTTATTAGGGTCTTTTCTTTTCTGTTTCTGGCCTGTCAATTTTGTTTACCTTTTCAAAGAACCAACTTTTTGTTTTATTAATCTTCTGTATAAGTCTTTTAGAATCAATTTCATTTAGTTCTGCTCTGACTTTGCTTATTTCTTTTATTCTGCTGGGTTTGGGATTGGTTTGCTCTACTTGTTACAATTCCTTGAGATGATTCATTAGATTGTTGATATGTGATCTTTCTGTCTTTTGGATGTAGGCATTTAAGGCTATGAATTTTCCTCTTAGGACTGCTTTTGCAGAATCCCACAGATTTTGTTAACTTGTATTCTCTTTGTCATTTAGCTCAAAGAATCTTTTGATTTCCATCTTAATTTCTTCCTTGACCCAATGATTGTTTAGAAGTAGGTTGTTTGATTTCCATGACTTTATGCAGAGTTGAGTGCTTCTGTAGGAATTGACTTCTAATTTTATTCCACTGTGGTCTGAGAAGATATATGATATAATTTATATTTTTTAAAATTTATTGAGGCATTTTTTGTAATGGATAACAGACTTAAACCTAAGGTATCAAACTATAAGAATTCTAGAAGAAAATGTTTGAAAAACTCTTATAGATATTGGACTAGGCAAAGAATTTATGAAGAAGACCCCAAAAGCAATCACAGCAACAATAACAATAAATAAATGGGACCTGATCAAATTAAAAAGCTTCTGCACAGCCAAGTAAACAATCAATAGAGCAAATAGACAACCTACAGAATGGGAGAAAATATTTGCATGCTATACATGTGATAAAGGGCTGATAACTAGAATCTACAAAGAACTCAGGAAAATCAGAAAGAAAAAATCAAACAACCCCATTAAAAAGTGGACAAAAGATATGAACAGAAACTTTTCAAAAGAAGCTAGACTAATGGTCAACAAATATGAAAAAATGCTCAACATCTCTAATCATCAGGGATATGCAAATGAAAACCACAATGAAATAATCACCTAACTCTAGTGAGAATGGCTTTTATAAAATAATCCCAAAACAACAGGAGCTTGTATGGATGTGGAGAAAAAGGAACACTTATACACTGCTGGTGGGACTGCAAACTAGTACAACCTCTATGGAAAGTAGTATGGGGATACTTTAAAGAACTAAAAGTAGACCTACCATTTGATCCAGCAATCCCACTACTGGGTATTTACCTAGAGGAAAAAAAGACATTTTATAAAAAAGACACTTGCAGTCAAATGTTTATAGCAGCACAATTCACAATTGCAAAGATGTGGAAACAACCCAAGTGTCCATCAATACATGAGTGGACTAATAAAATGTGGTATATGTATGCCATGGAGTACCAATCAGTCATTTAAAAAAATGGTGAGCTAATACCTTTTGTAAGAACCTGGATGGAACTGGAGACCATTCTTCTACATGAAGTACCCTAAGAGTGGAAAAATAAATACCACATGTATTCACTATTGAATTGGAACTAAATGATCAACACTCTTGTGTATATATGGTAGTGAAATTCAACAGAAATCAAGCAAGTGGGAAGGGGTGGAAGGGATGGATAAATTCACACCTAACGGGTACAATGCACACTATATGAGTGCTGGGCACACTTACAATATTAAATAAAACTGTACAAAAATAATTTGGGTAATCAAACATTTGTACCCCTGTAATATTTTGAACTTCAAAAGAAAAGAAAACACACACACACAGAATTTCCTCAGCAGGTTGGGACGGAGGAACAGTGGCTTATAGCCCAGGGTGGATCTTGACTCCTTGCGTGAATGTTTCATCCTTTGTTTTTGACAAATCCAGTAAGATTAGTTTTGTAATTCTATTGAATGGCTTCTTGCCTGCTAGCTGCCCCCAGACAATAGAGTTTTATCACACCAAATCACCATAATAAGAATCTTTGCCAATGTTTCCCCTGGATAAATAGCTGCTTTTTGACTGAGCTTGCCTTTCAGGGTAAATGGTTAAAGACCTGTGTGTCTCATGTCATTAACGAGTTAGCAGATAAATAGTTCTATTCAGTAATTTTTTTTCTGATATAGACAGTTATAAATTCATATAAATGAAGGAGGCAGTTTTCATCTGGAGCCCCCATTTAGCAATTTGTGTTATTAATGCTTGCCAAATAAAATGAAAGCTCTTCATTTGCTTGGCAAGCAGCTGGGTTTGTTTATTAGGCACCCTCCAGCCCCAGTATTCTTTTCTGGTTACTGGTGCTGGAGCCACGCTGAAGTCACAGCCTCTAACTCAGGAGCAAGCAGACCTTGTAAGATTGGACTGAGTCCAGAGAGAACTCTGATGGAGAGGGACCAGCATTCAGCTGACCATGTGTGGTTCTTTGCAAAATCCCCTATACACAATAGTTAGATTTGAAAGAAAGAATAAGAAGCAAGTTACTGATGACAAAAGTTGGTCCAAGAGAAGAATCATGCCTTTCCCAGGGTCACAAAATTAATCTAAGTGGGGGCAAAACAAGGGTCCACACACCAGTCTTCTACAACACACCATCCACACCCTCCATTCTTGACATGATTCTTTTGGGTTAAGGTAACAGTCTTCACAAAGGACCTGTTAACAAGCTCCCTGGGAGAGAGCAAACTCAGATGCAAACTCCTTCTACTTAAGCAGTTAACATGAGTTCCTTTATCTGGGAATTTACCACTGACAGCTGAACCAACAAGGTAAAGTGGAACCTCCTTAACTTCTGTTGAAGTTGGAAGCATCCCAGAGTTCTGAGGCCAATGGTACAAGAATGGACCCAGCGCTGGGAGCTGTACCCCTGTGGGCTGTCTCCCCTGCTCCTCTGGGATCTTTCTCCACTCCTGTGTCTTTTGGTACTTTTGACCAACCCTCTGCTCTGGAATTTTTTTTCTTTGTAATCCTTAACCTTCCTGATTCCTTGCTTCTGATTTCTCTTCCCTGCAAATCAGGTCTTCCCCCTAACCTGGGATCAGCTCTGTTCTTGAGGGACATTCAGAAGCTCAGTGCTCAGCACCTAGTCTGCTTGGGTGCCATCTGTACTGACCTAGTGTCCAGCTTCGGTGACTTTTATGGTGACCGAGTCCCTGATTGAAGGATGGAGAACAATGAGAGAGTTTCATTTATATTTTTAAAGGGTTCAGACAACCACTCCCTACTGACTCAGGGCTTTGACTCACTCAGGATTTCCCTCTGCCGGGAATTCTGTGGCTGAGGAACAGGGCAGGTCAGTCTGCTTGGCCAAGTCTGACCACAGCTTGAAAGACAGATGGCTGAGCTGGATGGAGCTAGAGGAGAGAAGTAGTTGAGCAGCCAGGAAGTCCCATGCAGAGAGTCAGAAGACAAATTTTAATGCCAAATGTCCTTGGCTTTCCATGCCCAGGAAATCCAGCAGATACCGAAGGGAAATACATCTTTGAAATCTCTTCTGAAGGACACAGGACCCAGAGGTTGTCATTGGCCAGAGAACTATGGGGTCCATTCTGGCCACCCTCTCTACTTCCAGGAATAGAGATTTATGAGATGAGGTTGGCTTCTGAGATGCCAGTGATGTCCTGTGCAAAAGGGATAGACAAAAAGATCAAGAAAAGAATGGTCTGAAATCAGACTTGGGCCATCTGATTGTAGCTTAGCTTTTCTGTAGAACTGTAGTTTTGGCACTCCTTGTTTGTAGCTGAGGCTAGAAGGCTTCATGCTGACAGGAAAGACCATCTGTTTGGGGAGGTTATCATTATTATTATTTGTTTAATGTTGAGAGCTAAATGGCTCACTTTGGCAGGCTCCAGAGGTTTGCATAATTCAGCTGACAGTCTCAACTTAGAAGTGGCCACCTGGGGACCTTGAGACAAAACACCAAGCAAGCAAGGAACACAGTCCCTTCTCAATGACTGCCTCTCAGTCTGGTTTTTTGTATTTTGGGCAAGGACAGAACAAATACAAATAGAGTTTGGAGAGTTTGACTCCAAAAAGGCATGAGGGAGAGGCACAGAGAGCAGCGTTTTGCAAGTGCTGGTGGTGTTTTCCAGAACATCTTATTGCATACTTTGCCTAATTAAAGAATCAGTTTTGGGGCCGGGTGGTGGCTCACACCTGTAATCCTAGCACTCTGGGAGGCTGAGGCGGGCAGATCGCTCAAGGTCAGGAGCTCGAAACCAGCCTAAGCAAGAGTGAGGCCCCGTCTCTACTAAAAAAATTGAAAGAAATTAATTGGCCAACTAAAAATATATAGAAAAAAATTAGCCAGGCATGGTGGCACATGCCTGTAGTCCCAGCTACTCAGGAGGCTGAGGCAGAAGGATCACTTGGGTCCAGGAGTTTGAGGTTGCTGTGAGCTAGGCTGATGCCACAACACTCTAGCCCGGGCAACAGAGTGAGACTCTGTCTCAAAAAAAAAAAAAAAAAAAAGAATCAGTTTTGTTTCCTACATAATAACAAAAATTAAATATCCCCGTATGGATGATCTATTGCCAAAATAGTGCTGTAGAATAAACCACTCTAAGACTCAGTGGCTTAAAACAATAATAATCTATAGGTTGTGAGTGTGACCATCAGCTATGGGAAGACAAAGTGAGTCCACAGGGCAGCAATTTAGGCTGTGCTTGGCTGGCTAAGTCTTCAGGCTCTGACCAGACTCCCTCACGAGTCTGATCTATCATGGCCTCAGCAGGGACGTCGGATGACTGGGGACTTTCTCCTTGTGACTCTGCTGGATGTACCTTCCAGCAGGCTGGCTCAGGCATGTTCTCCTAGCAATTATAGAGAAGCAAGGGTAAAAGCAAAAAAGTGTACAAGTGCTTTGCATTAAATTTGCAACCGTCTCATTGTTCAAAGCAAGTCACATGATCAAACTGAGAGAATGATAGTGCACTCCCAGAGGCAGGACACAGGGAGGCTATAAATTAGGGCCATTAATGTAGTCACTCTACAGCACCCTAACAATCCAGCTTGCTCAGTGGTGATACTGCCAAATCCTTGGCAACTGCAGGATACGGATGACATTGAGACAAATTGCACCTGTGGGCAACGTGGTCTCCAGCGCATTGAACACTGAGAGGCTGAGTCCTCTGAGGGAGCCCTGATTCCTGTCCACTCTTTCCTCCCAATTTGACTCTAATTGACTCTTCACTCTAACAGCAGCCTCTGACCACTGGAGCAGCCACTGTACAGTCAGAGCCCAAAGCAAGAGCCACTCTCACTGTGCAACATCAGCTGCTTCTCCCTGTGGGCTGCAGGGAGAAGATGAATGTGCATAGAAGCCCAGAGGAGAAAGAAAACTATAACTGGAGATTGGAGAGTGAGGACAAGGCTGTCTTGTAAATGTATTTAAAGTGCAGATTCTCAGAGAAGAGAGTGACCTGAGAGATCAGACCCCCGGAGGTAGTGATCTCTGTGCCTGGTTACCACCATAATATATTCAGGAAATCTCAACTTGTGAACTTCAGCCTCTTAGAGTTTGCTGCTTTCATTTTAGCCTGAATAATATATGAAAGCAAAGCTGGGGCAAAGCATCTAGGTCCACGGAATTAAGGAAGAGAGTGTCCTACATAATAACAAAATATTGATTATATATTCTGACTTCCCGTCTCTCCCTCTCCCTCCCCTGTTCTATATAAGAGCCCTCACCCTTGCACACGCCTCCCAGGGACAGCCCTCTGAGACCCTGCCTATGTCTTTTTTCCCAATCGAGGCATTGAATTGGCTTTGTCCTCTTCCCCTACCTGCCACTCCCCTTCCCGCAAGAGTAGAGTCTATTCTATCTTTGCTCATCTTCCTTGGTCCTCCTTTTTCATTCCTTTTTTTCAAGGGCTAGGCTTCATCTCTTTATTCCCAGGAAAGCACTTCTTGGCTGTTTCCCCCATTTAAGGCAGTTGGCTGATGTGCATAGTGGTTATATTCCCTGGTGTAGTCCGGGGCAGAGGATGGAGGTGGAAAAAGAAAGGAATATTCTTTGAATATCAGGGTTTGGATGTCACTGGAAGACCACAAATATCAAGAATTACCTAATCCATTCCTCTTTGCTTTGCGGAAGAGGAATCTGATACTCAGTAGGGCAAAAGATTCTGTATGTAGATATATGTAAATTTGTCCTGGAGCCTGGACTCAAGTCTAAGGACTCCCAACTCTGAGCTGGGAATGGATGTCATTATTCATCCAGTGATGATGTTCAGAAATAGCAAAAATGTTTCCCAATCAATGGAAGTGTTCAAGGAAAAGACTTAAACCATTTCATCAGGAAGAATTGGGTTAAATGGTCCTTGAAATCCTTTCTAATTCTGAGATTCATAGACACTGAATCAGCTCCTCAACTTACAGATGAAGGAACCCAGAGAAGTTAAACAAATTATCTATATCCTGTTGGGCTCAGAGCTGGGTCTTCCTCTGCATTTTCTGTCTTAAGGCTGTCTCACCTAGATGAGAACTTGCTATCTTAAGTGTTTCTTATCAAGACTAGCTTCATATTTCCTGAATCTAAGTGCCACAGAGCAGGAGCAAAGATCCTGTGCTCCTTATTTTAATTTGCTGGATTCAGTTAAATTGTTTCTGGGGCCAGGAACCCATTTTTAATATTTGCTGTGAAGTTGCCCAGAAGCATTGAACCCTAGTTTTTGGATCATTTAAAGCAATTAATTTTTTTTTCTTTTGCTCTTTCTCAATTCCTTTGGAAGAAACAGCAAGAGAAAAGCAATTTTTGAAGGATCAAACATCTTGCATTCCTTTCTCAGATGATGAATTTCTCATCTCTAACCTTCTTTTTTCCATTCTTTAAATCAGTACTTCTAAATTGTCTCCTTCATAGTGAAGGAGAGAAGCTTATGCCACTGGAGTTCTGAGGATACAAACTCTAAGATCTGAAGCCTTTGTCCTAAAAACAGTGAGAATTTCACATTCTACTCTCCAACCTATACATGTTTGTTTTTATCTGAAAAACATGTTTCCAATTATATGCCATTAATTATAATTGGTGCTGCAGGAAGGTCTGCCATGTTTATCCCTTGACGTCATCTGTCCCAGTGATACTGCCACACGTCCCCTTGGCATTGCAATAAATATTCTAGATTAAAGAAGCCTGGCTTTAAACATCAAGTAGGGATTGTTGATCTTCCCAGTCTAGCCCTAGAAACCATGAGATCACTGCAGGCCATATCCAATAACTATTTAGATTGAATCTCCCCCAAAGATATTAAAATTATTTTCTATCCCATTAAGGAATAACACCTTCATCAATATGCATCTCATATGTAATGTCTTAGAATATTAAGAGCTAACATTTATTGAGTGTTGTATGCATTAACTCACTTCAGCCTCACAACAACCCTATAAACAGTAGGGTTTCATTTTTCATTTTCAAATGATGAAATGGAGCCACAAAGGAGTTAAGTCACTTGCCCAAGGTCACATAGTGAGTAAGGGGGGTGGTGAGGATGAGACTCAGCCAGTGTAACTGAGAACCACCATGCTCACCTGCTCTTCTCTGTGTGTCTTCCATTTCTTGGCAAAGGTTTTCTGCTCCAGTTGATCTCCCTGCCTCCCCTAGAGGCACTGTGCTAGAAGCAAATCCCAGGACTTGTGCACCACAGGACAATGTGTTGTTTCTTCTCTGCCTCTCCAGAAAGGGACAGAACAAAAGAGCTCCTTGGCACATTTTTAAATAGCTTCTGTCTTTTTAAGATAAGAGTGTACATTTGTATCAAAAGCAAAAAACCAAATCAAACACAAACAAAAATGCAGTGACTCAGATACTGCAGGGAACTAAGCCTGGAGACACTCAAACCAGCAGAGATGAGGTCAAATAGAAGCTCAGGGGTGTCACATTAATCACCTGCAGGGACAAGCCTCAATCATTGCAGAAAAAGCTTCTGCAGAGAGAATCCCCGAAAGCTGTGTTCCTGTTTCCTTACTTTGGCCCCTTGCGTCATCTGTCCACTTGCATTGCCTTCTAACCACATTCCTCTTTCCACCCCGTCAGATGCTCGGCCATCTCTCCTGGCTTGTGTCATCTGAGGATATTCTGGGAGCAAGGAGAGTGCTATCACTTTGATCCACTTCTTCCTAGAGACGATTCTATTCTTCCCCAACCTTGTACCCTTGAACTTGGGGTGTCTGGTATGACGTCACCAGCATGGCAAGGAAAGGGAGCTTTGGCTCTCAGCTCTGGTCCTCTAAGAACCATGGAGCTCTTTATCATCCTACCTTGTTTTTCCTTCATTCTACAATATTTATTAAACCTCCACTATGTGCCAAACACTGGGATGAAGACTGGAGATAAAATAGTGAGCAGAACACGTGTGCTGTCAACATATGAGGGGAAGAGAAAGAGGGAGAGTAAATGACACGAACACATGCGAACTTAAGCTGGATAAGTGCTCTGAAGGAATGTGTGTCGTGATACCATGAAAGCATTGAGCAGGTGCACCTGACCTTGCCAGGGAGTAAGAAAAGACTTCTGTGAAATCTACAGAATGATCAGATATAAGTTGGGTGAAGGTAGAGAGAGGAGAGTGCATTCCAAACAAAGGGAACAGTGTGGAATACCATTGAGGCCAGAACACAGAGACCACAAAAAAAGTGGCATAATATGAGGCCACAGCGTTGGGCAAGATCACGCAGAATATTCTAGGCCACATGCAGGACTTTATCCTAGCAGCACGGGAAGCTACTGAAGTGTTTAAGCAGTCAGAGAAGGGTTGGGAATCTGACATAACTGGTTATAGTCTGAAAAGGTTACTCCGGCCTCAATGTGTGGAGAATACAAGAGGAGGAGAAAGAGAAATCAGGAAAATAAATTTAAGAGGCTGTTAAGGATGTTTAGGCAAAATAGCTTAGACTAGAATACTGATCATAGAGACAGAGATAAATGGAGAGATTAGGCAGATATTGGCAAACAATTTCAGTAGGAATTGATGGCGGACTGGTATGGAGAATGAAGAATGACTTTTAGCTTCTGGTTTGTGTAACTGATGAATTGTAGGCCATTCAATGACATAGGGAGAGCCAGGAGATGGCCAGGTTTGGGGCCTGAAAACCACATTCAGTTTCAGACCATTTTTGAATTTGAAGTACCTTTGGGTTTGAAATGAAGGTACTAAGTAGGCTGTCATTTATGTGGGCCTCTGGTTTAGAAGAGAAGTCTAAATGAGAAATGTGAATTTGAGAGTCATTGGCATAAATTGGATCATTAAAACCATAAACAAGGAGATTCCCTGGGGTGGGGGGAGAATGTAAAGTGAGGGAAGGAGTGTCTAGAATTGAACCTTAAGTAATTCAAATACTTATTTCCTGTAAAGATGGGAATTTGCAAAGGAGACTAAAAACAAGCAGTGGGAAAGGCAGAGGAAACCCAGGAGACCAGGGTGTTAAGGAAAACAGGAAGAAAGTCATCAACTGTGAAGAATACTGTTGAGTGGACAAATAAAATGGTCACTAAAGGAAATGTCTGTTGGATTTAGTGACTTAAATTCATCGATGCCCTCATCAAGAGCTCTTTTTGGAGTAATAGGGACACCTGGCAGACAGGAATGGATTGAGGATGTCTGGGAGATGAGGAAACAAAGGCAGCAAGTACAAATGACATTTCTGAGACATTTGGCTGTGAGAGGGCAGGGCGAGGGCTGGAAGACCAGGTTGCTGCTAGCCTTGGCTTTAGCTCCTGTTTCTCACCTCTTGGTTTGGACAATTGCTTTCCTTCTTCAGCCCAGACTCTGAAGCTGAAGTGTGGATGTGCACACGAGCACTATGATGATTTTCATTCCTCCCCTGGTTGTGTTTCTGGTTGCAGTCCCTGGTGACTACCTATCATTGTCCCTCCCTCATGCCCCCCTCCCACTGATTACTGGAACAAACCACTGCCAGGCTTGCACAGACAGTAGAGATGTTCTTAGACTGAGACCACTTAAGAACAAAAGTGAAGGAGGTCTGTCTTGAAATGAAATATAATTGTGTGTCTAATTGATTCTAAGAAAAATAATTGTGTGTCTGCCTTGAGTGGAGAGATGGGGTGGGTGGAGATGGGCTGATGCCCAACCCAAATCCTTGGTCTTTTTCTAGTCACTTGAGTTCAATCACCAGCCCCATTCCATACTGGAACATGCTGGAAATCATAGCCTTGATGGTAATAGCAGGTGGCATTAATTGAGTTATTACTATGTGCCAGGCACTGTGCTGAGTGTTTCACATAGATCTTACCTTTTAGCCTTCAAAACTATAATGTATATACAATTATTGTCATCACAATCTTACATAAAAAGCCTCAAGGACAATGAGACTTAGAGATGTTAGTGGTGGAGTCCTGAGTCCATCAGTCAAACTCTAGAACCTGGGCTTATCCCCACCCCACCTTGCATCCTCTCAGATCCTCTCATGTGAGAGCGTTTGGGTGGATCAACTCCCTCAGGACTGGGGAGCTTAAAATAGCTACATCCCTGTGCCCATTTCCAAAAGAAAATAAGCACCCATTCGATTTCTGATTTTTCCTGTTTTCAGCTAGATAGAGGGAACAAAGTTTAGTGGATCCTGCTGCGCCCAGGATCGGAAGAACTGGATTTCCAGTTGGACACTACCACTTGCTAGCTGTGTGACTTTGAAAAATTCCATTCACTTCTCTGAGCCTCAGTTTGTCATTGGTGAATTAGAAATAATATCCCCTGAGTGAAGAAGACATGCAAGGCATTTTCATATCTATTATCTTACTAAGTCTTTATTCTCTCCAAAAATCCCATGTAAAGTAGTTTTTAGTAATCTCATTTTTCAGCTGAGCAAATTATTCTTGTTGAGATAAATGCCTGGTACCTTTCTCTGGATATAAGCTCCTCCCTGTGTGTGGGGCTGGCCCTCATTCCTGCCTGCAGAATCTACTGTACCAGCCCCTTCCCACCATCCTCTGAGAGGCTGTCTAGTTTGCAAGCCTCACTCCTCCCAGGCCAGCCACCTCCTTCATCTCTTCAGTCAACAGGTAATACCTGCATACCTACCCTGTGTCACTGGGGAAAAGGGGACTTTCTCTGGTTCTTTGGATGCTGGCATGATAGACAGCCACCAACTCCTCAGTACAGCTATTGTGTTTTCAAGGGAGCTGAGTCCCTTCTGCTAATTCTACTTCATCTCAGTGGAACCCACGTCTTTATTTGCATGCATCCTGGGGTATGTATCAGGGAAAGATCATCAGCATTTGCTGATATTGTCCATTCAGGAGGCTCCCCCACTGCCCAGAGGGCCTGGACTCCTTGATGCTCATTTAGGGCACCCAGCTGGGCTGGGCCAAAGCTTCCACTCTGTGGGAAGAATGAGCCCAGTGACCATGATTATAAAAGAGTAATAGCAAATGTGGCCATTAAAAACTTAGCCCCAAGCAGGCATGAGTTTCAAATGGTAAGAAAACAGGGAGCTATTTCATTGTGTGGCATTATCTAGACCTCAAGAAAAGCAGTGTCATGACCACAGGCAACAATCGCCCTTGGAAATGTCTATTTGTCCTTAGCTATTCACATGTCATTTTTTCTTCCGAAGGCTGTGGATAGAGAGAGATTTCCTCCCTTTGAGGGGGGGATGGCTGGGGGATTACTGGAAAAAGCTTCCACTCCCAGGACTGGAGGCCTGCACGTGGTGTCACCTCCACCTCTCAGCTGCAGACCTGGAGCAAGGTCTTCCCTTCTCTGCACTGATGCTGTTAATAACTGACACTGCTTCCTGACATCCTTCAAAATCAGCTGCAGGAAGAACTGTTTTCTTGTCCTTTCTCAGGTTTTTAATTAGACAAATGCCATCTCAGCCAAAACCCTAAGGCAATTTTAAAGATTTCTCAGGAAGATTAGAATATGCGCCTAGTTTGTGTTTATAGTCTTATACTGATAGAGTGCAGATAGTTTGTGTCTATATTCTTACACTGACACACTAGCTTTGCAAAAAAGTTGACTTTAGCAGGGTTTTCTAGCTAATGACTAAGAATGTTGAAGTTCGAATTCGTGCTGAGTGCAGTATTAGCCTTTAAGTTGATGCAAATGTAACTTAAAGCAAATTTAGGTGAAGATAACCTAAAAACAAATGATGAGGGTAAAGAGTTTTTTTTTTTTTCTCTAGACTTACTTTTCTGGGCATTTATAAAGTAGGAATTACAATCAATTAAAGATGATATCAGCATTAAAAAGTAACCCCCCTCCTGCCCCCACCAGCCCATCCTCTCTTGCTGGAGAAGAAATGGCTTGCTGCTGAAGTGTTTGCTTGCAACTATCTATAAAGTCTTCCAGCCAATAGGTGGCGCTGCAGTCTAGCGCCAATAGAACTTTATAGTTTGCCTACAGGTTGCTTTTTTTGGTTGTTTTTTCACTGTAACTTTAACACATACTTAACACTTTAACCTTAATTTGGTAGCTTCTTTTTCTTACCTTTTCTTACCTTACCTTTCTTACCTTTTTCTTACCTTTGTTCCTCCTTTCCCTACTCTTCTATTTCCTTCACTCCTCCCTATCTCCTTCCTGCTCTTCTTTCCTTCCTTCCTTCCTTCATATTATGACAAATGTTACTCTAATTTAGTCCTGTACTATGTCAAAGGTCTTAAAAAACTGATGGTTCATTCTGCTAGACATATTCATCCTGTGTGTGTGTGCGCGCGTGCGCATGTGTATATGTATTGATATTGCTTTTCTAGTATTTTCCACCACTATTCCACAATTCTATCTTTTATCAGCGGCATATAAAGATTTTCATATATTAACCATGATACAGTTTGATATTCTACCGTGAGGTTGGCATAATTTTATTTTCAATAAATATTATTTTTGTTCTTCAGAACATCATCTTGACAGCCTGGGCCACTGTGAATGAAGTGACAGAGAATTAATGGATAATTGGTTGAAATCCTTCATGTTGCAACATTAGAAACAAGCTGTTTGTCAATTTAGTGTTCTGAAAAAAACATGTGCTGATCAATGAAGCCTTGCCTAGTCTCCACATCATCCATTTTGCTGTCTTTTCAGGGCATTTTTTTTGGCCCCGGTCATACACATATTTGGAGTTTATTCTATACCCAGGACATACTTGTGAAGTCAAAAATTCCCCAGGTCCCAGCATAAATACAAAACTTTGAACAAAGATCTTGGGGAATCCTTTGTAAGCTATTCATTGTAATTCATAAGAATTTTGTTTTCCCTCTTCTTCTCCCACCCTTTTTATTCTAGCACAGTGGGCACATTTTATATTTTCAGATTTGAAAATTCTGACATTTGGCAGGAAGCTGTCCTGAAAGCCACCGATTTGTACTCACCTAGAAGCCGTCACAATTTATGCCAGAAAACTGCTCCGGATCTAACATAGTCACTCAAAGAATCCAGCCTGGAAAAATCTTATCCCTAGCGTTGGCTGGCTTCTTTGTGCCATTCAGAGGTTATCTAAGTGTCATTCTTCAGAGGACCCATCCTAGACCATCCTAGTCCTAAATAGTTCTCTAGGCACTTGCCATCACATTGCCCCATTTCAATTTCCTGGTTTACTATATCTGATATTTTCTTTCTTATTTGTTATTTTTCTCCCCTAAAAGAATGACAATTCCATGGGAGCAAGGACATTTTTGTTTTCTTTGCTGTTGAATCTCCAGCACTAGGGCAATTAGCATTTTCTGTGTAATAGCCCTCTCTGAAACTTAGTAGACTAAAACAACAAAGCACTTATTTGTTTGCTCATGGTTCTATAGGTCAGTGATTTGGGAAGGGTTCTGCTGAGATAGTTTATCTTTACTCATCGTGCTATCAACAGGTATCAACAGGGTTCACTCATACATTTTCAGTCAGCTAAGGGATGATGGCCCATGCACATGTCTTGGGCTTGGTTGGCTGTCAGCAAGGGTCATGGAGATACTGGTACGTTCAGGTGTTCCTCTTTGTTCAGAAGTCTAGCTTAGATGCATTCATATGGTGATGTTCACAGGGTTCCCAAAAGGAACAAGAGAGGGCAAACCCCAATGATCAAGCATTTTTCAAGACCCTGATTACATCATACTTGTTAATAGCCTCATTGGCCAAATCAGGTCACATGGTCAAGCCCAAATTAAAGAGGTAGAGAAATATACTCTCTTGTTGGGAGAAGCTTCAAAGCCATGTTACAAAGGAGCTAGAGAATGGAAAGTGGATACAGAGATAGGAAGAATTTGTGACTGTTTCTGCAATTTATGGCAAGCACCATAGCAAAGCACCTAGTGCTTGTTAGGCAATCAATAAATATTTGGTGAATAAATGAATGAATGAAAAATGAACTATGCAATTTGATGAGGTAAAGTCTCAGTTCTCTTGCATCAGTTCTAGTTTCTATTCCTAAGAATCATGTTCATCATGTCATGGGCTCTACTCTTAAATTGAGAGTTCATGATTTAAACAGTTTAAAGGTCTACCAGAGGTTGACAACAACAGCACTCATCCTTTGGGGTATGTGCATGTGAGAGCTCTTGTACACACAGTGGTGCACATGCTTCACTGAGAAGACTAGACTTGTGTCAAGAATAATAGAGGCACAAACCTACCAATCTGGGAAATAAATTACAGTGAATTCAGAAAGTCAGTTACCAATGGGTCAGATTTTTTCAATCAGCTATCATTCTTGTTTGTGTACTTTATACTGTATATGTACAGTATAAAGATTCAAATGAGAAGAATCACCACTATGTTACAACAATCCTATGGTGTTGGTCATCTTTTCACATTTTATAGATGAAGACTCATGATGGATCAGGTCAAGTTTTAAAACATATGCCACATTGTCACCCTACAAAGATGGGGAATATTTAGATATGCAAAGAGACAGGGGTGAGGTCAAAATCTTTTTCCATTTGGCATGTCAAAAGTTGCTCACTCTGTCTCTCCATTCTAATGTTATTTCCCTCTCTTATACTGAGACCATAATGATACCTGCATCTTCTCCAAATTCTAATAAAAATGACCTTTGGACCAGCCACATCTAATCCTATACATGGACTCCTATTTGGAGGTTTTAGGGACTTCCTTTCCCTGGCAGCTTGAGAGACAACAAAGGCAGATGGTGAAGAGCCAACTATCACCTTTGTTGCCAATGAAGCTGCATTGGAGGATAAGGTTTAGATATGCAGCAACATAGGCTTACTGATACTGGGCCCCCAGAATTAGACTCCCCCCCAGTCATAAGCTATACTGCCCAATCATAGTCCTCTCCTCATGGGGACCTGTCACAAACATTACAGCCATGGAGGAGAAAGCCAGAATTCTGACATCCAAGAGAAAGAAGAGAGAAGCTAAACCAATAATTCCCTGCTTCTTTTCTGCAAATGATCACCTCTTGTTTTAGAGAGAAGGGTGAGAGCAGAGATAAAAAATTCAGAGAAAGAAGCCAGGAAGGTTTCCTCATCTCAACACCTTGAACTCACCCTTTTTTTTTTTAAAGGTTTGCTTTGAAAGGTCCAAGTTTCTTATTCTTTGCTGCCCAGAGTCAACGCCCATGCAACTTGAGTATGCACAGCTACACCAAACACAGCCATACTTGGGCTGAATGTCATTGTCCTAGGCTTGGATTCAGAAACAGTTTGAGGCTTTCTTGCACAGCATCATCCCAATTGTTGCTGTAGACATTGCTTGAGACTTCCTCCTGCCAGGCTTCAGTAGAGAGTGAAGACCAGAATTCTTTTGCTGGCTGACATAATTTTTTTGTTGTAGCCACTGAGTATTATAGCTGTTAATTGAATTAAGGACTTCATTTCTTTGAGGTCTTTAGCTAGACTGATCAATCAATCCAGGGTTTTACTGAGAAGCTCCTCCATACCAAGTGGCATAGTAGCACATAGTAGTATCACTCAGTTGGTGGGGATGGCTAATATCAGTGGTCCCTATGCTCTGTGGTTTATGGGAAGAGAGTAGGTATGCCCACTCCCCATTTTACTCACTAAACTGTCAAGGATGTGTATCCAACATGTGGTAAATATTAATATTTTTTAAATAAAACTATCATTAAAATATATCCAGCAAAATAAAAATACTTTAGCAAGTAAAGTACTTGATACCCACAATCCTAAGTTTAAACACACACACATACATATGCAGAGAAAGAAATTCTTCTTTAATAGGCGAAACTTTTATATCAGTTCTTTTTCTTCTTGAACTCAAATTTCCATTCTACTTCCCACACAGGATTTTATTCTAATGTAATGTATTTTATGCTTGAAACTGTTTAATACAAAGCCCATTATGCTTTTCTGCATTGAAAATATTATGGGTAAATGGATATGTAATTTTTTATTGCCTAAGAGCATGAGGCTGTAAGCATTCACTTTTTTTTCTGTGTGATTTATCATTAAAATTATTACATTTTTGCTGATCAAAACAACAAATATATTACAAATTCCAAAAATATTTATTAATTACAAAATAAAATGTCATGGCAAATATATTCCTTAATAAGATGAATAGGTTTTTGTTCTGATTAGATTATGTACTTTTAAATGAATATCACTTCTTATTAGCATGAGACAGGATTAAACATCAATTCTATTTTTTTCTCTTTCCCTCTCTTTTTGTCTTTAATGTGTAAACCATCACAAACCATATTCAAGATCTGTTATTAAAGTGCCACTCATTTCTGTGAACTCCTGAGTTTCATGCAAAAGATCACAGTCATTTATCATAAAAAGTGACTGCTAATGATCTAGTTATTGACACCTCAGGTTGAGTTGCCCTTCAATTTTATTGAAAACAAACTAAAAACTACCTGACTTGCAAAAGGATTAATTTCCAAGTCATTAGTCATTCACTTTCTCGACATCAATAATAGTACTTCAAAATGTGTCTTTGCTTAGTGTTCTGGAGGTTTCTACACCCAGGGGCAATGCTTCTTAGTGAGAATTAGGATAGTATGAGGTGTACTTTTCTTTTGTAAAGTAGAGGAAAAGAAATTGAACCATCTCAGCCCCTTTATCAGGCAATCTTCAATCTGAAGATTGATTCCTGTAAAACTATATCTGCCTAGTAACCAAAGTTGCACTGACAAACCTACCCTGTAAAACAAAAATAGCTCAGATTTGTATTATTAGCCAAGTCCATGTTATAAATATTCTCATGAAACCACCCTGACATTACGGAACCTCAGAATTGGAGAAAGAGGCTCAATCAGCTCTCCTGATCCAGCACAAGCTAGTTCTAGAACACCACTGTTCTGTGCCCCTTAGAAAGTTTTTGCCACTGCCAGTTTGCCTGCCACAGCTGTAAGTTCTTAAACCATTCTGTCTCCATTTCAATCTTAGCATATTTTAGCCAAAAGAGCATTTAAATAGTGATTATCTACTCTAATCCTGAATGTGCATTTTACAGGTAAGGGAACTACAGTTCATAAAGAATAAGTAATTTGCTCAAAGTAATATAGCCAGTTAGTAGAACTGAGCCTAGAACTCAGGTCTTCTGCTTACACAATTGTGTTCAGTCCCCAGGCTAGTTCTCTCTAGAATACTACAACCTCAGAGCTGGAAGGGACCATGTGGAACATTTGGGTCAATCCCTATTACATGCAGGAATCTCCTTCCACAGCAATCTCTAAATGTGAGCATTTGGCTTCTGCTGAAATATTCCCCAAAATGGTAGCTCCTGCCATGACAGAGTGTTCAGTTCCATTTGTTGAGCAGCATTATTGCTTTTTTCTTTATATTGACCAAATTCTATTCCATGTTAATTTTAGTAAGCTATTTTTGAACTGCCTTCTGAAGGATTCAGAATAAATCTAATTCCTCTTTCATAGGACAGCTTTTATTATTGGAAGTTTATAATCATAATTGCAATCCTCTCTTTATACCTGTCTGTGCATGGAGCAAGCAAAGAGAGTCAAGACCATTTCAGTGCAGCACCATCATACGCCTCTGGTGCCCCAAGTCCACCTCGTGGTCCATCTCTGCTTTTAGCCACTGCTATGGTCAACAGTTCCCTGGGAACTAATTCTCACCCCATGATGACTGTGTCTTGCCTCAAGCACAAGACCCTCCTGTTCTTATTTTCTTTCTTTCTTCCTTCCCTCCATCCCTACCATTCTTTCCCCTCTCTACCCTGCCTCCCCACCCCACCACATCTTCCAAACTTGCAGGATCCTACTATTATGGCAGAGAAATCAGTGCCCTCAGGGACAAACTTTAACCAGTGAGTGATAGGAGCCTGTTGACAAATGGCCTGGTCTCCTATCCTTAAGGTATAGATTTGTATATGTTTCTTAGTGGTACCAGGGGAATTGGACCCCTGCCACTTATAGTTGTTAACTTAGCTAATGCATCCTTAGATTGACTGTCCTGTCTCACTCTACCCACTCCCACACTCCTGTTTCTAGAGCTTGACTCTCAGGTAAACTACGTGTACCCAAGTCCTTGTCTTGGGCTCTGTTTGGGGTGGGATTATAGATCTAAGACATCAACTATACTTCATATGTGTTCATTTGATAGTCATCAAAGATTTACTGAGTGTATATTATAGTATAGACATTGTCCTAGAAGCTGGAAATACAGCAGTGAATGAAACACAAGAAAAAAATCTCCAACCCTCATGGAGATATGAGGGGAGAAATTTACATCCTCAAATTGAGAATATAAATTCCATATAGTCTCACGGAGCTAGTATTTATATTCCACGTGTTTCTTCCTGGAGTTGCCACAAGTTAGACCGTCTCCCTTCTCTATCTCCATCCTACAGATCTTTTAAAAAAAAAAACATTGAATTTTATTCTGAAGAGTAATACATGCATATCATTAAAAATTTAGAAAACAGGGAGAAAGCACAGAAAAGAAAAGAAAAGCAATCAGGTAGCCCAATCTATTGGCAACCATCATTATCATGTTAGTTTAATATTTTTGCAGGCATTTAAAACGTATTCTAGCTTTAAAATATATTTTAAAACCAATAAAGCTAAATTTACCAATACATTAAAATATATCAAGTACCACCTTGTCATTTTTCTTGTTCAAAATTGTCTTGCCTATTCTAATCTATTTATCTTTTTCAGATGAACTTTGTAATTATTTTGACAATTCAAAAATTGCCACATGGGGATTTTGATTGATATGCATTAAAATCTATAAATTAATTTGAGTGTACTTGACATAATAATATTTAGTCTTCTTGCTGAGGAACCAAGGTATAATTTTCCATGTATTATTCCTTTAGAAAATATTTATATTAATAGCTTATTCCATATAGGTTCCAAGTATTCTTATTAAAATTCTTCCCAGATGTTTTATATTTTTATTGAGAACTGTTTCTATTATATTTAAAATTGGTTACATAGAAAAGATAATCATCTTACGTTTGTTTGTAGCTAAGCAGTTTACTAAGCTCTCTTACCAATTCTAATACTTTTTCAGTCATTCTTTTGAGTATTCTATTTAAAGGTAGGTTGAAGAAAGTGAGCTTCCTAACCCTTCTGCCATGTATGGCTCATGCCTGTAATCTCAGCTACATATAGGAGGCTGTGGCAGGAGGATCGCTTGAAGCCAAGAGTTCGAGACCAGGCTGTGCAGCAAAGTGGACATTCTCCCCCTAACCCATGTCTCTAAAAACAAAAACAAAACTTCCTCCTTCTTCCTCTATATCCACTCATTATTTTACATCTTTCAGAAGTTGTGGTGGGCTAATTTGACTGATCAGAATCTAGGACAACTGAATGGGCTACATTTATTATTAGATACAACAGCAATTGAAATTGTCTAATGTTTTATTTTTTAGGTCATATTTATCAGATTTTGGTTATCAGGGTTATGCTAGCTCAAAAAACAAACTGGTGATCTTTTAATTCCTTTTTATAGAACAGTTAAAACAATATGGGTATTTTCTGCTTCTTAAAGGATTCATCTGTAAAATTCATCTGGGTCCAACAAACATCATGGAGGTTGTTCTTGAAATTAAAAAAAAAGACTTCCTGAATCATTGTCCAATTCTTATTTTCTACTTCTTGAATCAATTTTGATCATTTCTAGTCTCCAAAAAATTATCACTTTTCTTTAAACATTTTAATGACATTTTAAAATAATTTCACATTTTTCTACCTGTTATGAACTCTTTTTCAATTTCTAATGGAAGATGCACTTTTCCCCACAACACAATCTCTGATTTTCTCTTTTTACCCAAGATGTGTACATTTTCCCTGTATATATGATTATCTTATGTAACCACCTCTTAAGTTTGTTAATAATTCTTGTTTTCTTGGTTTCTAATTCGCTCGTATCTGCTTTCACTTTATTTATTCTTTTCTCCTACGTAGGTATATTTTGCCAATTTCCTCCCCTTTTTAATGTAATGATAATTTCCTTCATATTTAATCTTTGGTCTTTAAAAATGGATGCATTTATGACAATATAATTTTCTTTGAGTATGGCTTTGACCACATCTCATAAATTTGATAGGTAGAATTTTTATAGTAGCTACTCTCTAAAAGTCTATAACCGCATTATGCATTTCCTCTTTGATCTAAAGTTTAATTAGAATGGTGTTTTAAAATTTCTAAAGTCTTTTTTAATTGAAATATTTACTGTTAAACATCCATTTTCATCACTTTGTTGACCTATCATCCAGTTTCAGAACGCCTGCATCTTAGGAAGGTGGGGCTGAGCTGTGTTTTCTCTGCTGTCCTCAGTCACCCTGCCTCTGAGCAGTCTTTCACGTCCTATCATGCTCAGCTTGGAATGCTTGATGCCATAGATTTTTTTCATGTGTGTCTTTTCTCTCTACTTCTCTACATAGTAAAAGCAACTTGAGGTCAGAACTCACATTTTATAATTCCCTGTGTTTCCCATAGCATTTAACACCTTAAACATATTAAATGATCAATAAATGTGTGTGTGTGTATTCCTTTATGGGATGGTGAGACAGATATACCCGGCATAGGGATCAAAGCCCTTGCTAAGTGATGATGTGATTAGCTATTTTATTAAAATATGTCTATATTATGTATTCTTTTGCTGGTCCTGAAATATCTTGTATTAGGGTCACATTGTCCTTTCCTAACAATGATCATGAGCATAGTAATTAATATGATTATTAATACTGACCATTTGCTGAGCACGTCTATATTCCAGGCACTGCTTCAGGAACTTTGTAAACCATATGTCATTTTATAATCCTCATAGTATCTCTCTCAGATGTGACAATTATCCTCATGTCACAGAAGAGGAAAATGGAGCTCAAGATCAAGACCCTGCTCAGGATCCGTCAGTTGGTGATGATGAAGCCTGGATTGGATCCCACATCTGTCTGTTCCTTTCACTTCTGCTCTACGCCAGTGTCTGTTAACTAATTTCTTCCACTCACCTACTCATCTCTTTTATTCTGTCCCACGTTCACACCACTAAATGTTTGCTGGTTTTTGTGTGTGTATCAGATTCAGTACTAAAAGATGGGGAACATAAATGTGAATAAAACATGGCCCCTGCTTTTGGTTAACTTCCAGAGTCCAATGGGGCCTATTCTTTCACATACAGCACATTCTAAAATGTTACAGAATGTACTCATTGTATCCCGGCTTCCCTGCAGTCCTTCAACTTCTCTGTTCTCTGCTCCCAGGATGTTCAGGTGTTTACCTCAGGGTTAACCCAAGCTGATCTAGATGCTGGCTGCCAAAACGGGGCTGTATGAAGTCATTGTATGTTCTTTGTAAGTGCAGAAAGAACCCAGGGTTTTAATAGACTTTCTCCACCCACCCTCAACTTTGTTTCCCTAGGGATAATAACACAAGTTTAAAGCCAAAGTCAATTACAACAATGTTATTATTTCTTGTGGGGATAATTGCCATTGCTAACCTGAGATATGTGCCAGGCTCTTGAAATTTACACAGAAACCATTCTTGGAGACGGGAAGACAAGCTTCGTGTTTTATATGAGAGAAACAACCAGGGTCTTTGCTTGCCCAGACTGTTCTGTCATTTGGGCTCAGAATGAACTTGGTGAAATCTCTTCCATAAGCTCTTTTCTCCCCCATCTTGGCCACCATGCACGTGGCTCAGGTGCACACGAATGCCATAACATCACATGTCTGCCACCATGCACCACCCACAGTGACAAAGATTGGAGCCCACTGGAAACCGCCTCCCTGACTTGAATCTCTCGCAGGTTTTTCATTTTGCTAAGACATTTCAGCCGTTAGCAGAATCATCCTCAGCAGCAGCAGCATAGCCACTTCCCACGGTTTTCTATACCTTCACTCTGTGTTTTTCTTGCTATCTAAAATTCTAGCAATTATGACTCCTCATCTATTTATAATTTTCCTCCCAATTCAAAATAAAGCAGGCACTGTCTTTTGTTTATTACTGTATCCATATTGCTAGCAGAGTGTCCAACACGTAGTCAGCCCTCCATGTATATTTGTTGAATGATGGAATGAATCACGATGAATCACCGTGAAGATCCCTATTGTTTTCATCTTATTCACCATTCTCATCACAATCTTCTCCAGCTTCTTTATCATAATCATCATCTTTACCATTATGGAAGATCCACGTCATCGGCATTTTCTCATGGTTGCTCACACGTCAATGGTGCTTTACGATTCCCACAGTGGCCTCTGGTCATTGCCCCCTCTGATACTCTCAGCTCTCAGCCCTGTTTTCAGGTGAGGTAGGCAATGGAGGAATTATGAGTCTCAGTCCATAGATGAGAAAGGTGAGTCCCAAAGAGCTAAATTAACTTGTTTAGGGTCTCAGTTTGGGGCAGGAGCCGGGACCACTGCATTGTTCGTTCCTCTGTCCTGGTACTTATGACCCATGCTGCCCTAGGCAAGGGATATTTGTAAATAGCTTTTGAAACAAGCTTCTTTCCTTCTTTTTTTCTTACAGCACTTCACATGGTGCCTGGCACATATGTGATAGACATTTAAGAATACTTATTAAAGGAATCTCTTAGTCCATTCTTGCAACTGTCACAAAATACCACAGACTGGGTCATTTATAGATAATAAAAAGTTATTTCTCACAGTTCTGGAAGCCAGGAAGTCCAAGATCAAGGTGCCAGAAGATTTGGTGTCTGGTGAGGGCTGCTCTCTGCTTCCAGATGGCACCTTGTTGCTGTGTCTTCACATGGTAGAAGGCAGAAGGGAAAAAGCTACCTCCTCCAGCCCTGTTATAAGGGCACGAACCTCATGCATGCCCTCATCCCCTTAAAGCCCCACCTGCTAATATAGTCACCTGGGTGGTTAGGCTTCAACATATATGAATTTTTGAGAGATACATTTAAACCACAGCCAGAATCAAACTGCACAAAAGTTCCCCCTTGATTTAGCCTCTAGCTTCCTCTTCAGTCTTTGCACCCAACAATCTCAGTGTTCTAGCTCTGAGGAGCTGTTTCCATGTCCTGAGCAGTCCTGGCTTTTTGCACCACATTTTTTGCACAAAGATTTGTCTGCCTGAAATACCCTTTCTCATACCCCTCAGCCAACCTTCCCATTTCATAGAGGCTTTTCAGTATCTCCCGCTTAAATTGGCCATTGTTTCCTTGGGTGATGACTATATCCTATAACATATCTTCTACAGCCTCTTTGGAAAATTAATAACAGTGATAGACTCTAAAGCCCTAGAGGCAGCAAGCATGCCAGTATAGCTTATCATTCTATCCCAGCATCTCCCAGTGACTAGTAGTAGCAGGTAACATTTATTTCAACACACTATCTGCCAGCCAGGTTTATGGATCTATATGTGCTATCTGATTTAATCCTCATAACTACCCTATGAAGTAAATGTCATTATTGCCTATGTTCTATAAATGAGAAACTAAGGTTCAGTGTCATTAAATAAGAAACCAAAGCCACTCCTCAAAGCCAAAGCATCAGCAAACAAATGAAGACATTTAGTTTTGCCACATATGAATCTGTCCTCGAATCCTTAGCACCTGGTCAGGCACACAAAAAATGTTTAGTAAGTGTGAATGAAATAAGAAAATCTATATGAAATGATTTCTGATCTCCAACTCATTATGCTCCGTACTTGAAATTCTTGGGACAGGTTTTGCATTTGTTCAGGACAGGTATTGTATCTAATATATTTCAAAATTGCTCAAATAGATTGTTAAAATTCTCACCACACACAAAAATAATAAATTGGTGAGGTGATAGATACATTCATTAGCTTGATTGAATCTTTCTATGAAGTTTAAATAGATCAAAACATCACATTGTAGCCTATAGATATATATATAATTAATATTTATCAATCAAAAATGAATAAAAAAGAAAATAAAGGGAAACTGGCTTCAATGTTCTTAACAACCCTTTCTGTACCTGTTCTGGTGTGAAGATGGTGGGTGGTATTCTCCACAAGGCAGCATGATTAATGTGGCTTTCTTTTCTTAATGCATTTCCTGTCTTAAAAAGGTGGCCCAGCAGCAAGTCCCATTTGCAGGGTTTATGTGCCATTTCCTGTCCCCTCTCCAGGCCACCTTCGTAAGAACATAATCTGACTAAGAAGGTGGTATTACTCACACAGAATGCCTACTTCAACATGCTTAACCAAGTCGTGCAGGCTCTTTCCTAGTTCTTTCTGCAGTGTAGCCAAAGAAAAGTGACCTCTTACCAAATTCCCCAAACCCATAATTTTAACAAAAATGTCATCGTGTCTATGGCACCATTTTAAAAGTTGTGGAATAAAACAAATGCACTCAGGGGTAATTCTTTTCTCCTGACTCCTGGAGAAAATCAAGAAAACTTCAGAAATGCGACCAAGGAGAATAAATTTATCTGTGTTTGTCTTTGCTACTTCCAAATGTGGCCCTTGTCAAAAGACAAGAAATGACATAATCCTCATGTAAGCATCCTCCCATTCTTCACTAAACTCACTAGGACTATGCAAGCTTTATTTAAAGAAGTGTTAGGAAGCTTTTTGAAATTCTCTAGTCTAATTAGCCACTAATCATGAAGAAATAAATAAATTAACAAAACAAGTTTGTATTAAGAGGAGGGTCTATGTCCCGTTTTACAGAAAAGACAGCTATAGCTCAGGAAGAGTCAGTTATCTGCACACTGCTGTCATGGCCTGGTGGTTTGGTGCCTAGATTTTGAAATCCAGACAGTCACAGATCTGCCACTTACTGTGTATGTGACCTTGGGCAGTTATTTAAACTCTCAAAGCTGTGGTTTCCTTATCTGTAAAATGGTGATGATAATGGCATCTGTCTCATAGAATTAGAAACAGAACAGAGCATTTTCTGTCATTTTCAGCTGTCTCTCTAGTGCCTAAAATGACACTTGACATGGAGAAAATAGTATCTGTGGAACAAATGAATGACTTGCACAGTGCAAGGCATATAGTAAGTGCTCAATAGTTGTTGGCTAATTATCCCTGCTGTCCAGGTGAATGGTAGATGCAGCAGGCAGATGCAAGGCCAGGTCTTTGTGGCTAGGTTGTTCTTCCTTAGAGTTGTCCCTTCCTCTCTCTCTCTCATCCCTTCCTCTCCTTCTACCAGCCATGACTAATCTTATTGCTGAGTCACTGAAATGACTTTCCAAATAGATTCTGATTGCCTAAAATAAAGCTGATCACAAAAACCTTGAAGTTCCCAATGGTCGATAAAAAAAAAAAAGCAGACTTTGTAACACTCAGAAGCTTTCTTTTTTTCTAGTCCCACTAACTCCTCTAAACTTCTCTCGCACGATTCTTTCATGACAAACTGTACCCAGCAGACTGAGCAACCCCTGTGCCCCCGAGTCCTGCCTCACTGCATCCCTCAGTCCTGTCCACCTCAATGCACGGCCCTGTTTCTCAGCCAGACCACACTCTGCCCACTCTCCAAGTCCCGGCCCCATGAAGCCTTCCCTGACCACTCCAATCACAGATATATATTTCTTTTCCTGAATTTGGCAGTATTTCAAACTATGCTTCTCATATGGCCTTTTCCTTATTTAAAAGCACATTTATTTGTAACCACATTCCCCATGCTACTTATAGTATTGATTTTCAAACAAGCGTGTCTTACTATGCCTTGGATAGGTACAGGCTAGTGTTAGCTATAGCATTACAATTAAGCAAACTATTTCTCTGTGAATTTCTATTTCCTCTACTATACAATGAGAATAATAGTAGCTATATTTCTGGGTCGTTGTGAAGGTTACAACAATAAATATAATGCACTCCATAAAGTGCTTTGCACATAAAATATGCTCAATAAATAGTAGCTATTGTTGTTGTTCCATGTTTTTTGTTTGCTAAATTCAAGTAAAGTTGAGCAGAGCATGTCCTAAGAATACCAAGTAAATTTCTTTACAGTTTATAAAACCAGCCTTACAGTCTTTTGCCCTCTTGTCTTTGGTAGAGTACAGTTTCCTACCTATCAGGTGCCCCTAAATTAATGATTACTCCACTGTTATGTGCAGGACCCAAAGACCACCATGATTTCCTTTATTAATACAGTCTTTCACCCCATCTCTAGTGCTGCCTCCTCATTTCTGTGCTATTCACTGAGGCCAAGGACCAGTGTGTGGAGAAAGCAGATCCGACATAGCTTCAGGACTGGGGAAGCCACCGACACTTTCTCCACAGATGGGGCTTCTGAGGAGAGCCCAGGAGTAGGGATTGGGGTGCAATGGGGCCTGTGAAGGAGCCACGAGGTGTTAAGCAACTAAGACTCCTCTCTCTCCTCACCTCACCCCTCACCTCACCTCACCTCACCCCACCTCACCCCACCTCACCTCACCTCACCTCACCCCACCTCACCTCACCTCACTTCACTTCCCATAGTGGGCACCTCCCACAGGGTCTGTCCAGGCCGTCTCTTCCTTTTTGGTCCTGCCTGTTTTGATAAGATTAGTTTTTATGCTAGGCCGGGAAGCGGAAGTGCTGGGTGATGTCAGGAGGGGCTGGCGCTTGTGCAGTTTCCTACCGTGACCAGCCATGGTGCAGAGAAATCGCCCCCGAGTGAGTTCTGTTCTGTTCCGATTTCTCCCTTCCAGAGGTCAACGGGGAGCAGCTGCAGGGGTGGGAGAGCGATTCTGGCACAGCTCAAACGTTTGAAGAAATCTCGGCCTCTCAGGCCTGGCCCGAGCTTCCGCGCGTTCCTCTCCCGTGGAGGACAGGGTGGAACGGGCAGACCCCGCACCCCCGAGAGTGCACAGACTGCGTGGCGCGCTTGAGCGGAGCTCAGACTCGGGCAATTAACTGTTCAAGAGCTTTATAGCTTCCCCTGCTATGGTCAACAATTAGCATTCTAACTGCAACGCCCTCCTTCCAACCATGGCTTGATAGCTCTGAATTGTGTTTACAACCTCCAGTGGGCCATAAGAGGGAAAATGTGCTTGGCACAGCTAAGCATATTTATATTACATTAATACTAGCAGGAGCAGGGGGTTGGGCTGCGGGATTTACGGTACCCATCAAGCTTTGGCTGCTTTCTTCCAGTGGAGAAACAACCCTCTTGTGCTCAAGGGATCATCTGTACGTGAACCTCTTCAAGCCCTGGCTTAAAATGCAGCTTTCTAGGCTGCACTGCAGAAACTCAGAATTGGATTCTCTGAGGAATTGGCTCCAAGTATCTGGAATTTGACCAACTCCCCAAAAGTAAAGTTTCGGGGTAACTGACATGCCACAAGGTACTGAGGATGGAGTGCCCATGACCTTCCGTGTTGTAAAACCAGGGATTTGTTTTTCTTCATTACTCATTTACCGGAGGAAATAGACTCCCAGTTTTAATCTGATTTAAAAGAATGCTCAAATTTCTTAAATTGTATCACTTCTGCATTAATTCTTCAACACATACATTTATTGAGCACTTTCTGTGTGCCAGGAACAATACCAGACGCCTGACTATAAAGAGTTGGAAGACATGAATTCTGATTCATGAATTGAAGGAACTTTGAGTCTCTTAAGAATTCCAGGAACTTCTAATCTCCTAAGGAAACAAATATGTGCAATTAGGTGTTAGAGGAGCTATGAAAGAGGTGCACATGGATAAAATGAGGACAGAAAGGAGAGAGCAATCAATTCTAGCTGGGGACTGTTGTGGCATAAGAGATATTTTCACATGGAGAAAGTTGTATAGGTGTTCACCAAGCAGACAAGGTGGCAGAAAGTTATTTTCTAAACTGGTGGAGCAAAGACAAAGTCTAAACTAACGAGCCGGGTTGTGGGAACTGAAGGCATTTCAGCATACTGGAAGACAGTTATTATAGCTGATGATGGGTGGAGGAGGAGGACAGAGAAAGAAATCCCTGGAATGCAGGTCCTCTCCCACAGGGTGGGGGAGAAGCAAGGTGGACAATGAATACAGGCCCTGTTTGTTCCAGGCTGTGTCATGCCCCCAGCAAGGCCGTGCTCTACTGAAGTGGATACTGTCCCTGTCCTTTCTGCAGGTTTCTCCCCTAGCTCTGCAGCTGTGTAATCTCAGACACAGGTGTGAGGCTGGTCTCCTTCCTGGAGTGGGCTGCTCTTCTGCCTGCCTATGTAGGATACCGCAGATTTTATGATGATTCCCCACACTGACAATAGCGTTAATTTTTAAAAGAATGTTATCATTTTAAGCACAATAAAATAGCATGAACTCAGGGAATAGTTTTTATAACTAATGATTCACAAGTACCTCAAACTCTTCCTTTTTGTTTACTGAGCAATAATAGTGTTTCTAGAATACTTTTTCTAAAAATGGAAACAATAACTACAAGGATAACCATTTTAACATGAATGTTCTCTAGATTAAAGTGCATTTGTTTCTAAAGTGTCCTTACAGACCCACATTTTGTTGAGCTGTGAGAGTGTTTGTACTTTTATTACCTTGTCAATTAGGAATGGGTAATTCACAGTAACAATAGTGGTTTCTCTTAGAGACCAGGTACAAAATGATTAGGAAAATGAGGCAAGTTCCTATTATCATACAGGGAAAAAGGTGTGGAATTGCCTACTTGAAGGCTGGAAATTGAATGAAGAATGAATGAACTGGACAAATGTGTGGAATTGAGCTGTACACACCAGTACTGCAAAAGCTGGGGTCCAACTCTTGGGTCCAACTTACTGTTATTTCTCCAGCTTGCAGGAAGGTCCCTGGCACAGCTTTAACCTTCAGTAAGTATCTCTAGATTAAATGAACAAAGATTAGTTTGGGACTAGACTTGTGGGTAGAATAAAAGCTTGCTCAGATTCTGGATGAAAAAGCCTCTTCTACAACTTTTGACTTTGACCATAGTCTGGAGCAAGGATGGGGTTTATATTGGCACTAGGAGATGAGGCTCTAAGGGATCTCAGAGACACAGTCCAAGCCCCAGGGAAGCCAGATCAAATCTCAGTTTTGAAGGCAATGTCATAACAGAGTAATGATGTGAGTCATTTTTCTTCTACTCAGTTTCTTATACACAGATCAGCCCTATTGACTATACACAGACTCATTTTTTTGTTTGTTTGTTTGTTTTTAATTTTCCATTTCATGAACATAGGAAGGTGACTCAGGAGACTTATAGATTGTTCGGTGAAAACTCGTGCCAACTGTTGGAGAAAATATCAAGGCAGCCATCCTGCTGATGGTGAGATTTGTTAACACGGCCATCTTGTTGTGTGTCATGGACTTATCCGGACTATCTAGCAAAAATAAAGCTGTTGAACCACTGTTCCTAAACTGAATACGTTTATTTCCTCCTGTTCAGCTATATAGAAAGGGGCTGTCTTGAGCCTTTGCCAGTGTGGCCACATTAGTTCGTCCCACTAGACTGGTGACCTCTTCCTCAGTGTGGTTCAATCAGACTGTATACTCTTTGAGCACGCGCTGCTCTAGGATGTGTTTGGGAAATGTTTATTTTCAGGCAAAGTATACCCCTATTCTGCATTCCTCTCTTCAATCCCAGTAGGATTGGTTTGAGCAAGAACATTAGGTACCTGATAATCAGTCCCAAATATCTATTTATTTGATTTCAATTTTGCTACCTATAGTTGAATTCTTTGCAGGATAAGAATTCCACAGCTGAGAGAAAAGGATAATTTGATATTGATTCTCAGTGTGTGGGAAAATATCCTTAAGACAAAAATGTACATATGCTCAACTAGAACAAAACCCCAGGTAAAAAATACAGTGTTCTCGTTGGGGACAAAAAGGTCCAATATTGTCTATTCTCCATTCACTTTTCTTTTCATATCTGAACTTAGACAGAAACTTTGGCCTTGTTTGCCACCTCTCTGATCTAGACTTCCTAATTCATTCTGAACATATAGCCAAATTCATCTTCATAAAGAGTCAGTTTGATCATTTCCACTCTCTCTCCATTCCCCACTCTCTCTCCATTCCCTGTGAAACAGAATTCTAACAACTTGGTTCATAGCTAGGCATTGATGATACAGTATCAGTGTCATTGTTATCATTATCTCTAGCACCATTGCCATACCACATGCTGAGCATTTAACCCTTGCCAAGCACTGGGATATGTTCTTTCTGTGCCTCATTTCATTTCATCTTTACTGTAATCCAATGAAGAAATGTTGTTATTATCCTTATATTAGAGATGACAAAACTGAGGATTAGAGAGGTTAAGTCACTTATCTAAGGTTATGCAGTTAGTAACCAAGCTGAAACCCAAAGTTCATAGAGTACTAGCCCAATTTTCTCTTCCAACTGCCTCCCATACACTCTTTTGGGCCACACTTGCTTCCTTATTTGCCCTTGAATTGGCCTCAACATTCCCAGCATTTACACTTTTGCCATTATCCGTTACAACCCAGAATACCTACCACTTTTTTTTTCTAAATCCTATTTCCAAAATTATTTTTTTAAATATTTCAAATCTAATAAAGAAACTAAATTCATTTTAGGAGATCATGCTTACCCTCATACTAAAAAAAGAACAAGAAATTACAAGGAAAAAAATCTGCAGGGCAATATCCTTCATGAATATTGATGTAAAAACGCTCAGCAAAATAGTACCAAATTAAATATAACTATATGAAAAAGGATAATATATCACGGTTAAGTATGATTATCTTGAGGAATGCAATGTTAATTCAGCATTTGAAAATTACTATAAATCATCATAGCAAACTAAAGAATAAATATTATATGATTATATTAATAGATGCAGAAAAAAATTTAAAAAACAGCCTTCAGTTAATGATAAAAACTTTCAGTAACATAAGCCTAGAAGAAAAATTTCTTAAGATGATAAAGGACATCTTTAAAAACCAGTAGTTTAATGGTGAAAGATTGAATGCTTTCTTCTTAGAATCTAAATGAGTCAAGGATGTATACTCTCACCACTCCTTTGTAACGTTGTACTAGAGGTACCAGAACAGTGAGAAACAGAAATTTATATATATGTGTGTGTATATATGTGTGTGTGTGTGTATGTGTGTGTATGTAAGAGAGAGAGAGAGAGGGGAAGAACTACTGAAGTATAAATTTAACAACATATGTGTAGGACCTGTTGGGTAAAAACTTCAAAATATTACTGAGAGGCATTAAAGACCTAAATTATAGAGAGATACCATGTTCATGGATCAAAATGTTAAATTTGTTAAGTTGTTAATTTCCCTGGCATTTATTTACACAAATGCTTGTACATGAATGTTTACAGCAGGTTTAATTATAATAGCTAAAATCTAGATGCAATCTAAATATCTAATTCAGTCATAAGCAAATATCTAATTTAATCACAAACCAAATATCTAATTTAATCACAAAATTTCAAGATAATTTTTCTAGAAATCAGGCTTTTTCAAAAACATACATCAAAATGCAAAAGACCTGTTATAACCTCAGCAGTTTGTAAATAAAGAAAAAAATTGGAAATCTTATACAACCTCATTTCAACAATTATCCTAAAGCTACAGTTATCAAGACAGTGTAGTATTGGCATAAAATCAGATATATACATGTAACAAAAGAGAGTGTTCAGAAATAGAACTATACATATATGGTCAATAAGTTTTCCAAAAAGGAACCAAGGTGATCTTTCATACAAGGACCATGATGATCCATGAAAATGTTCCATGTATCCATGGATATGTTCATTATCTTAATTATGGTCAATTATTTGATGCTTATATGTTAAAACTCATCAAATTATACATTTATAATATGTGCAATTTATTTTACGTCATTTATAGTTCAATAAAGCTATAAAACATTTAAAACAAAATTATTAGAAAAAGAATAATATTCTTACAGATAATGAAACCAACTAGAAGTAGATGCCCAGAAAACAAATAGAAAACTTAGCTAATTAGCAAAATTGAAAGTTAGTATTCAAAATTGAGCTAGAAGAAATTAAGAAAGTTATATCAGCTATAAAAAAACCCATAAATCAGAATTATCAAAAATCTGAAATGAGGTGACCGAGTGAAAAAAGATTGGATCAAGAGATTTTATAACTCAGAAAATAGTACAAATAAAAGTAAAAAATTCAGAAATAAATACTAAACTAGAAAAAAATGAGTAGATAGATATAAAAGATAATTCCTTAATAAAATTAGAAGATGAAAAAGAAAAACTAGAAAAAATAGATTTAAAGGATTTGTGTGAGAGTGATAGAAAGAGAATACAGGTAAAGAAGAAAAAAATGTACATATTATGAGAGTCACTAAATGAGAAATTCAAAGTAATGGAACAGAACAAATACTAATAACCATGATTTACAAAACTTCTCTGAATTAAAAAAAAAAGTCTTGAGCCTAAATATTAAATATTGAAAAATTATGGTATGTCCTTGGGAAAAAGTACTTACAACAGAAAACACTGATATTTATTCCAAAAATAAAAAGGAGAAGGAGGAGAAGGATGAGGGAGATTGGGTCTGTTGGAGTGAGTTCTCCAAGTGCCCAAGTTGTGGTTGCTAAATGTCATTTACTATTAAAAGGAACCAGAAGTCCTGGGAGAAATGACTGATTCTAGGTTCATAGCAGAAGGTATACAAGGTGATCTTGGAATATTTTATCACACAGAAGGCAGGAAAGATAGCACAGTCAACTAGGATCATAACAAAGGATTAAGGAGTTGACCTGTATAAGCTCTACTGACCAAAGAAGGGGACCAAACTGAATGACCAAACTTGTCATTCAGAAAGGAGAACAACTGCAAGGGACCGAAAGACATTAAATATGTTTGAATCCATGAGTTCATAATGATAATATTAATGATGGTGGCAATGATAAAATTAATAAACCAATTTTTGCCCTTTTCAAGATGATAGAGAACCATTCATTATTTTAAAAACTGGTAATTAAAGGAAAAAAAATCAAGCTTTATCTTGGCTTTCCAATAAGATTTATACATCAGGATGACAAAATAGTTAATGAGAAAATTTCTTTCTTTGAAGTGTCTCAGCTAACAAATGAAGAAGGAATGATAGAATGATAGTGTTCCTATTTTGCAACCTCTGATGAATTAATGGTTCTAGGCACTGATCCTCAATGGCTGCTACCATCAAAAGAGAGAGAACTATACATCCTGTATTTCCCGATGGACGTTCAGGTGAAAGTAGTATTACAATCACACAAATGACAAAATCAAACCTGAATCTGACCTAACCTCTTCTAATTAATAGAAAGTTGACAATTATGAAATATTATATATATATATGTGTGTGTGTGTGTGTGTATATATATATATATATATATATATATATTGAGACAAGGTCTCACTCTGTTGCCCAGGCTGGAGTGCAGTGGTGCCATCATAGCTTACTGCAGCCTCAAACTTTAGGGCTCAAGGGATCCTCCTGCCTCAGCTTCCCAAGTAACTAGAACTATAGGTGTGCACCACCATGCCTGGCTAATTTTTTATTTTTTGTAGAGATGAGGCTCTCTCTATGTTTCCCAGCCTCATCTTGAACTCCTGGCCTCAAGTGATCATCCCACCTTGACCTCTCAGAGTCCTGGGATGATAGGTGTGAGACACCAAGTTTGATCCAATATGTTGTTATTAACTGCAGTCAATCTGTGCATAGATCTCTAAAACTTATTTCTCTTGTCTGACTAAAACTTTGTACCCTTGAACAACATCTCCCCATTCCCCATCTCCCTGACTCAGCCTTTGGTGATCATCATTCTCTCTCCACTTCAATGAATTCAACTTTTTTAGGTTTTATGATTGCTAAAAGAGTAGATTTTCAATGTTCTCACAAGAAAAACAAATAGTATATGTGGTGATGGATATTTTAATTAGTTCAATTTAGTCATTCCACAGTGTAAATATATATGAAAACATCACATTGTACCCCATAAATAGGTACAATTAATATTTGTCAATTAAAAATAAAATTAAAAAACAAAAATGTTTAAAAAATCTCATGTACTAGGCTTCTGTGTAAATTGTTCAGTTATTTTAATCAAAAGGTTAAAATGTTACTTCTGTAAGATAGTAATTTGGTGTATAAAAGCTATATAAATATACAAAATGTAAATTGGTGTTAGAATAAACCTGAGTTATGTTCCCCCCACTAAAAAAAAAAAAGTCGGCAGTTATACCTATAACAGAGTGTTTGAGTTTAGTGGTCAGTTTAATTCAACATGTACTCAGAATGTGTTATTACCATGCAATTAGAGGATAGATACAGAAGCCATAGATCTTTCTGCTTTCAAGATTTCCAAAACCTTACTTCTATCATGTGCATAGGGGAGAGAGAAAGAGAGAAAGAGAGAGAGAGAGAGAGAGAGAGAGAGAGAGAGAGAGAGAGAGAGAGAGAGAGAGAGAACTACGATTGATGAGTAGTTGTAATTTTCTGTAATCCTAATAAATACTTTTGTGTGTTCTGTCATTTAATCCTATGTCCTATGAATTGCCTGTTATTTTATAAATGGTGCTCTAAGAATTTAAATAACCAGCTTTAGGTCATGGCTGCCTGATTCCAAAGCCCATGCATTTATCTGTTATAATATAATTACTTCTATCGCTAAGTGGCTATAAAAAGAGTTTGAAAACTGGTGGGCTCAATATGGCATGCAGATGTGCTTCATTTAGCTTGCATATCATAGACTCAGATTAGGTTAATTTTTTAAAATATATTTTATGTACAAAAATTCAGATCTTTGGGTTCTTTTGAAAAATAAGAAGACTGACAAAAGATGGCCCATATTCTTGCCTGGCAACATACAGCTCAGAGGTGTAGAGGCTACCCTCTTTAGGTAGTATAAATATTCTAGAGCTTTCCCCAGTGCCTATAGATTCTTTTACAGTCCAGCTTTACCCATCCTTCAGTTCCTGTGGATACCCTAGTCATTTGTCTTATAACCACTGATCTACAGAATAGCATTTAATTAATTAAATCACTCAAAGGCCCCTTGTCCTGTAATGCTTTGTGTCAGTTATTCATCTACATATCATGTTTCTATAATTAGACTATAAGCTTCCAGAAATAGAAATTAAATCTTATCATTTTGCATGTTCCATAGCATAAAATTTTTCAGGCATCCATTGAATAAAGAAATAAATTTAATTAGTCTGCTAATGCGAAGTCGAGTGAATAGTTGTTATTTAAGCTGGTAGTTATAGTCTTAGTTGATTTAAGAAAATTTCCAAACCCTCATTCATTCATGTGTGCCATAAGGAAGAGTAAGTTGCTAAGAGTATGATTGAGATGACTGAGTCTTTTATTGTAGAGAGAAAAAGTTGGACTGCAAATATCGACTTTTTATAGTTGAAAACCCCATCTTATTCTCAAAGTCATCACTCTTCGTGGAACTCATATTTTACAGCTGAAATAATCAGTTTCTGTGGGGTGTTATTACTCACACTATCTTTTCTGTTGAGAGAAAAATGTGTTTTCAAAGCACAGGTTTCCAATCTTTCAAAATAAGTCATCTTGCTAGAAAATGAAAATGTAACTTTCATATGTCCAGATGTCGCCATATAAAAGGAATACTTGTCCAACTATAGCTATCTCTGGGGAGCCGTCGTGGGTATTTCTGCAGACCCACGGCCCACAGGGATGCATGGAACAGACAAAAGCTCAGCTGTAAAAAGTGATGTAACCTAAAAACCAACCAACAAACAAAAAATCAACAACAACCAAAAAACAAGACAAACAGAGTAAAGGAATTTTCCCACTTGTCCCTGCATTCTATTTCTCTTTACCCACTTGTGACATGAGAAAAACATAATTTTCCTATCTTTAAAATTTTAAACATTTTACTTGTTTCACTGTGGCTAGAAAATGACTGGAACTAAAAGTCCAATGTAGGCTGATTGTGGTGGCTCACAACTGTTATCCTAACACTTTGGGAGGCCAAGGCAGGAGGATCCCTTGAGGCCAGGAGTTCGAGACCACCCTGAGCAACATAGCGACACCCTGTCTCTACCAAAAAAAAAAAAAAAAAAAAAAAAAAAAGGCCAGGTGTGGCAGCATGCCTGTAGTCCTAGCTACTAGGAAAGCTGTGGTGGGAGGATTGCTTGAGCTCAGGCCTTTGAGGTTATAGCAAGCCATGATTGTATCACTGCACTCCAGCTTGGGCAGACTCCATCTCTGAAAAAAAAGAAAAAGAAAAAGAAAAAAATCCAGTGTATTTTCTGAAAAGGATCCTTCAACACTCCCCCTTTTAGGAAATTTGCTAGGTTCATTGTCTGCGGTGGAATTCCGAGATCCAGGTAGAGAACGGGGCTGAGGGCATTACTTTAAGTCATCCTCAGTGTGCAGAGTCAAAGGGGTTTTGAGAGGCAAGAGGGGACACACCAGAGGTAGATCCCCAGGCCAGTCTGGAGTCAGAGAGTAAAGAAACACAGGACCAGGAGCCAAACTTTGCTTAGGGAGGCTATAGTTTGGACATAAGCAAGGAGGCTCTAATGATGGCAGCCGAATACTGTATCCTCATTTGTTAGAACCACCTTTATTGAAAGATGGGGCCATGATGAAAGGCCTTCAAAAGCAATGGGGCATCTCCCAGGGGCCGATGAGATCACCAGGACATTTTTAATGTCAGAAGACAGCATAAAAGCTTGACTAATGTTGAGCAGACCTCTTGACCTTATCCTCTTCTTGTACTCATATCGGGCCAAATTTTCCATGGCATTCAGGGCCCTGCATGATCTGATCTCAACTTACCTTTCTTGTCTCATTACTGATTTCTTCATGCTCACCATCTTGCATCTTACAGTGAAGCCATATTGACCTGTGCATACTTATCCATTTTTTTTAATGTTTCTTCTTTGGAAAGGTCTTTAGATTCACCTTTTCCCTTTGTAGTCTCATAACTCACCCCCCCCCTTCTTTAATTCCATATCTTCTCTTTCCTTGAAGGCAAAAATGAACTGACAATTTTATGTGCCTTACAAGTCCCCGCATATGCCTTAATTACAGCAGATACTCAAAGTAAGAGGGAGGTTTAATGAGAATCAGAATAACTCCACGGAGCACCTTGGCTTAAGTATAGTAGTCTGAAACAGAATGGGTTTGAACTAATAATTCTTCCCCTTCTATTATTTCAGTTCCCAATTTTTTAATCTGTTAAACAGCTTCAGTCCTTATGCCTTCACCTATTTTTGGGGTCTCTAGTTTTTATGTCACGGGCCACAGATTTCTAAACAGTCTAAGGAGGTGTCTAGAAACCAGCAAAGGCCTGGGAGTGGGGTTGCTACCACTTCCATCTTGGTATCAGGTTATTATCTGAACTTCTCTCATATTTGATATCAAGAAATCAGACAGATGCAAAAATTACATTAATTCTACATATACATTCAGATGGTTTGTAAATTTCTTTTAAAAACTTTAAGAAGCACCTTATTAAAATATTACCATACTTAAAATTGAAATACGTGGGATAGACAAATGTGGATTCCTCCATATAAGATTTGCTGGATTTTCTTATCTGGGATAATGAGAGAACTAAGGTCTCTATTACTTATGAATCTCGAGCTTCTTGTCATGGGATAAGAGTTATTAAGATAAGGGGACAAAGGAACCAACCTGGGAAGAAATTCAACATGGAGGGGAAAATAGACCTTTGTAAAGATTTATATCATGATGTTGAACACCAGACCTTTACAGCCTGCTTTTAAAATAAACACTAAATTTCAACATGATAAATTGTCATTTTGCTTAAGTATGGCCTTGTTTTACAATGTCTTGTGTTCTTATGGGTTGCACCTTAATAATAATCAGTACGTCCAAGAACATTGATTGTGCATGCACTGTTGCCTAGCTCCCCTTGGAAATAAATAGAAACAATACAAGGTTCAAGAAAAGAGGGAAGTAGTGAAGTGAAAACAGCACAGATCTCAGATTTCTGAAGCTCTGAGCATTGCCTACAGATCTACCACTTGAGATCTAGTACTTGAGACCTTAGGCAATTTACTTAGCCTCACTAAACTCTAGTTTCAATGAAACAGGTCTGCTAGTGTTTTCTTTGAAAGATTGTTATTAGAATGCAATATTTAGAGTTATGTGATGCAGCTAAGGAGGGTCAGTGGATGCTGTTCCTACTCCACTCCATACTTTCAGAAGATAATGTCCAACAAGAAGCATTACTAAATCAAAAGCAAAAACAAGCGAGAACTTCCCATTGCGTCTGTAAATTTTAATTAAAGATTAGAAATAGTGATAAGTTAGTGTTTATTTCAAAATACTGGAAGAGTGGAATTTGAACGTTCCTAACACAAGAAAAATGATAATTGTTTGAGGTATGGATATCCCAATTACCCTGATTTGATCATTACACACAGTATATTTGTATAAAAATTTTACATGTACCCCATAAATATGTATATTATGTATTCATAAAACTTAAAAAGAGGTTACATTCATCTCATATGCCAGTGGAAAGGAAAGAAATGCACTTTACTTTCCTTCTATTCTCAACTCTAACCTATCTGTCTCTTCTGATCCATACTGCCTGGAAGTTCTGGGCTCTTGATGAGTTCAGGTGAGAGTCTTCACGAAGCTCCAGAGATCCTTGGAAAAGTGCAATGATATTGGATTCTGGGAGAAGCCTGACCCCAGAACTGTGAACTTGGGGGTGACACATGATTATCGCTGGTGTCCTTAGTCCTCAAAAAGCTGAAAGTTGAACAACTGGACAAAGTGTGCCTACACCTGAGGTTAGAAGAGTTCAAAGAGACGAAGGATGTACGAGGTATAAGATGTTTTACTGCCCATCCTTACAGGACTGCTGCCACAACTCGAGACATATCAACCTAACAGTAAAAATTTTAACTCATCTTTGCTCACTCAGGAACCAGAGAGAAGAAGATCAAACAGAACAGGTATCCAGCAGTACTGGATAATCCAGAGCTACTGAATGATAACAAAAATAAATAAATACAATAAAAGCATTTAAGGAGCTTTAGGAACACCATAGAAAGACATAATAAATTCATGATTTTTAAGCTAAAACTTTTAGGAAATGAACTGAATTATCCAACATGACCAAAGAAATAGAAAACTTGTATAGATCGATTGCCACAGAGATCAGTAAGGTATGAAAAGATCGACCATTTGAAAAGGCATCAAGACGAGGTAAGTTCAAAAGTCAGTGTTCTCCAACTTAAGAGATCATTCTATAGTTATTTAAACTATTTTTCTATAGAAAAATGTGATTTTCCTACTTCATTTTATGAAACCAACATTATATTCATATCCAACCCCGATAGACACAGTACAAAAGAGAAAACTACCAGCTGGTCTTAACATGAATTAACATATAACAATTCTAAATAAGCTATTAGCAAATGGAACTCAGCAGTGTATTGTATTAAAAGAATACAACAATATGACTAAAAAGGCTTATTTGGGAATGAATAGATAGTTCAAATCAGAAGAGTCTTTCAATATAATCCATTACATCAACTAATAAAGGAGAAAAAAATACATATGACCATATCAGTATCAGATGCAGACAAGGCATTTGATAAAATATACAATGATTTCTAAAAATTTCCAAGTAAAATAGGAAATAATGAAGCTACATAAATATAATATTTACCCAAAACCAGCACACAATAGTCTAAAGAGTAAGACCATTTATGCTAATAACAGGAAATAAATAGAATACCTACTATCAAGATTATTAATCAACATTGTCTTGGAAATATAAGCAAACGTAGTAAGATAATAAAATAAGATAATTAGTATAAATATTAGAAGAGTTGCAGCTATCTAGTGTTTGCTGATAGCATGACTGCATACCCAGAAAACCCCAGAGACTCTAGAAAAAAATACAATTAAAATGAATACTTTCGGCTGGTGTTTGGGTACCAGATCATTATAACTAACACACACATATACATGCACATATGTGTGTATAGTATTATACACACACACAGACACACACATATATATCATCTTAACACCCACAAAGTATTTTATAGAATGATACCAGCTGATGTAAAAGATAAACCTTAGAAACTCAGTGGCCTATTATAGTTGAAATTAATACTGCCCTCATGAATAATCCAATAGGTAGTAGTGGATTGGGGTGGAAGGGAGTTCATTCCATAGTCTTTCACAAAACTCAGGCTGCTAGAGGCTCTGTCTTCTTTATTTCAAGATTCCTAAGGTTGCCCAAGGGATGACTATCCCACTGATGAATAGAGAAAGAGAGAAAGCCTCAGATATTTTTGAGTCAGGCCTAAACTTAGTGAACAACATTTTTACCACATTCTGTGGGCCTAAACTCAGTCACTTGCAGCCATATAGATGCAAGGGGTTCTGGGAAATATAGTCCTTGGGGTACCAGACAGCCGCTTCTCAGGAATAACTCTTCACTATGGAAGAGAGCATGACTTTTTGGTGGGTGGCTAACCATATGTTATAAGTGGCAATTATCGTTGCCATTTTTGAAGGTGAGAAAATGGAGGCAAAGAAAGGTTATATAGAGGGTCCAAAGCCACACAGGTGGTGTCAGCAGAGCTGAGATTTAAGCCTAAGCCAACTTACATCAGAGTCTATGGTCTTAATCATCATGCTACACTTCCTTAAGATTATATCATACAGCTTTTGTCTATTCTAAGTACCAAGAAATGAAGCTAGTAAAAAATTATCTGCATTATTAAAGGAAAGTATGAAGTTAGAAGGCATAGATTTAACAAGGAAGACATAATAACTACGTGAAGGAAACTATAAAATGCCATTGAAGGACATAACAAATATATGAACAAATAGAAAAAGCATTGCATATTCTTGGATAAAATTTAATAGCATAAATACGTTGATTCTCTCAGAATTAGTAACCGAGAAGACATTTACATGAAATAAGAATTGTTCAAAATTAGCCTGCAAAAATACAACAGTAGGGTAACTGTCCTACCAGATATTAGAGTATACTACAATCAAATCAAAATGGAAATATCAGAGGAATAGATAAAATATAATAGATAATCCAAGAAGAAGGCCAGGTGCAGTCGCTCACATCTGTAATCCTAGCACTCTGGGAGGTCAAGGGGGCAGATCACTCAAGGTCAGGAGTTCAAGACCAGCCTGAGCAAGAGTGAGACCCTGTCTCAACTAAAAATAGAAATAAATTAGCTGGATAACTAAAATATATAGAAAAAATTAGCTGGGCATGGTGGCGCATACCTGTAGTCCCAGCTACTCAGGAGGCTGAGGCGGAAGGATTGCTTGAGCCCAGGAGTTTGAGGTTGCTGTGAGCTAGGCTGATGCCATGGCACTCTAGCCTGGACAACAGAGTGAGACTCTGTCTCAAAAAAAAGAAAAATAGATAATACAAGAGGAAATCTCAGCATATACTAAAATTCAATAGATATTAAAGATGCTATTTTGATTCAGTGGGGAAAGGATGTATTATTGAATGGTGATAGATAACATGACTGGTTATCCATGATGAAGAAAATAACATTGAGCCTTTATATTACATCATCTACAAAATTAAATTCCAGATGAATAAAAGACTTAAATGTTGATAATATATATGAAAATCTAAGTAAAAAGTAAAGAGATTACATATACAATATAAATCCAGGAGAATACTTTGTTAACCCAGACAGGGAGACTAGAAACTATTTAAAAAAAAATAAATATACTTGCTCATGTAGAATTAATTAATTTAAAATGCCTCCTGTATAGCAAAATAAAAAAATCAATGAACAAACTATGTATATTGGGAGAAAATTGCAGTGCAACAAACAAAAAAATTAACAACTTTAATTATATATAAAAATGTCTTACAAATTGACAAGAAACAACTGACCAGAAAAAAAAAATGAACAAAAATATGAATAAGCAACTCAAAGTTATAGCTTTCCAAATGGCCAGGATACATATTTAAAACTTCTCAAACTCACTAGTGGTCAGGGAAATATAAATTAAAGTAGTAATGAAATATCACAGACCTATCAAACTGACAAAAATTGTGAAGGCTTCTATTACCTGTTCCTGATGGAGAATTTAAATGTGCATTCACACATTGCTGGCAGAAATGTGAATTGTTATATCTTTTGGGGAAAGCAATCTAGCAATATCTGGTTAAAGATATGCATACCATTTGACCCAGCAATCCCATGGAAATAAATAAATCATGTCTTGAGATATAAGTGGTTCAATCCATCATGAAAGCAAAGTGGACTTGTGATCTATAATATTTTTGAAGAATAAAAGTGATTCATTTATTTATGTGATGGATCTCCTTTCATCAGTGAAGGTGATTTGCCACTCGTCAGTGCTACCCCTCGTTTGAGTTTGAAATGTCAAAACTCATATGTCCCTGTGGCTCAGTGATTAGTGCTCAGTTAAAGCTAACGAAGGAAGACCGTCCATATTTGGTTCAATGTCAAGGTGTCTAGACCTCTGGGTTCAGGCTGAGATGATGGGAGACAAAGGTTTTCCCCGTTAGGTTTGGAGCAGGATGGAAGGGTATGTACGAGCGAGGACTTCCCTCTGAAATCTCCCAAGGAAAGAAAGTTGCAGGAGGGGGGTCCATTCAGGAGGAGAGAACAATGTGGGAATGTTAGACTATTAGCAGACGTTGCCACTTGTGGAAGGTTGCTGCAATGATCACCCCCAATTTGTCCACACCTCCCTTAGACGGTCCTCTCCCACGCTGACTCTGCACTTGGTCATATGGCTTGCTTTGTTCAAGCAAGGAGAGACTTGAAAAGTGCTCATATATTTGGGTTTGCTTTCTCTTGCTGCCCTTTCGGCCCCTGACACTATCACAACATACACAAGCCTACTGGATGATGAGGAGGTTTGACCCAGTCATCCTGACAGCCAGCCAATGAACTGTCAAACACACGAATGAGACCATGGAACACCCACTGGTGAAAGTTGCCTGAGTGAGCTCAGCTGAGGTCATGAGAATGGCTTAGGCTGGCCCAGCCCAAATGTCAACCCATTCACTCTTGAGTTAATAAATGGCTATTTACTTTAAGGTATGGTTTGTTGCACAGCTAAAGCGGCTATACTGCTAAAGGGCTGGAAGAAAAAAATGTTATAAAACTTAAGAGTCTCCATGCTTTCAAATGGGAGACTTATGTGACTACAACCAAGAATGAATTCATAGAATGTATATCAATGGAGGTATGGTATACCAGGAAGAGAACTGAAAACAAAGGCAGAGGCTTACACTGAACAATAAGAATACCTAATCAAGGCCGGGCGCGGTGGCTCACACCTGTAATCCTAGCTCTCTGGGAGGCCGAGGTCGGCGGATCCTTTGAGCTCAGGAGTTCGAGACCAGCCTGAGCAAGAGCGAGACCCCATCTCTACTATAAATAGAAAGAAATTAATTGGCAAACTAATATATATAGAAATTATTAGCCGGGCATGGTGGCGCATGCCTGTAGTCCCAGCTACTTGGGAGGCTGAGGCAGCAGGATTGCTTGAGCCCAGGAGTTTGAGGTTGCTGTGAGCTAGGCTGATGCCACGGCACTCACTCTAGCCTGGGCAATAAAGTGAGACTCTGTCTCAAAAAAAAAAAAAGAATACCTAATCAAGTTGATTCAGCTCTTAAAAGAAAACAAACTGAAGTAGAAAATAAAAGCATTGGAAAGTGTGGATGCTTAAATTATGTGAATAATGGAGTTTGATTATAAGCATATCTAATTTCCCTAATATTAAATTAAAGTAGTTCTAAAGACACATGGTACTTTACATATAAAAACAGGAGACTCAGAGAACTAAATCATTTTTGTAAAAAATCCAATCAATATTCAATTAGTTCAAACTAGTGCTTATGATGTATAATTGGGAAAAATTGTTTCAGATGCGAGCATGCAGTAAGAAGCTGGGGAATTATGGTCAGTGTAGATCAATCCAAATAAAATCCATCACCAAGTAACACAGAAATTATTATTATGAATTCCTCCTGAGCTTTGTTTCCCATTACTGCCATCAGCAAGAAATTACTTCTCTGCCCAACCCCTTGCCTTGTTCCCAAAGGATCACTTCAGCAAGCCCTTATTAAATGTTTCTGGTAGACTCAGGAAGACACAAACTTTAGTTGAAAGAATTGTGTCCAACCTGTTGTGGATGGAGAGCCCACATGTTACAGATGTGGATGGGGGGATATTTTTGTTCCCAAAATATTTCTCAGGGAAAAATACCACTGTACATGTATGCACATTAAGCATTTCAAAGCACTTACAATATTTTATCTACTGTAACTTCGTTACTGTCCTTGAAGGTTATTATCCTCTTTGTAAAGATGAGAAAATTTAGACCAGGCAAGTCGACCAGCACCCAGGCTCTTGTCCCCTAGGTTTTAGCAGTTCCAAGTACAGCCAACAGCCTCAGCCAAGCACCCCACTGAAAAAGTCCCTCCTCCTTCACTTTGATTCTCCATTAAAGAAAGCATTGCTTTGAAAAGCCCAATGATAAGCTCCATAACGCTAGTAGGAGTTACCCATCCCAGATGCCAGCTTTCGAGTCCCTGGGCAGAGAGAGGTTTTCCCTGTGTTGAGAATGCCACTCCAACATGGGGTTGTACTCATTTGCCCTCACTGTTATTAATAATTAACACTTGGATCCATTTTCATCAGCTCTCCAGCCCTGCCTTCCTGTCCTGCACTTCCTATGGAGCTCTACAGCAACTAAGTCAAACATACAATTTTATAAATATGGCAGCTTTTTTTCCCCTAAACTAATTTGTTCTGCATTTTCAAACCTAAAAAGTTTCTTTGAAGGAAAACAAAAGAGCGCAGAGAGTTAGATTTTAATTTTTGGAAACACAGACCATGTTCTCCCAGAAATCTAATTTTCTAGGTTAATGAATCATATCAGATGTTGTAAATTAGAAATTACTTTTACAACATGGAAAACAATGTGAATAAATTGAAGCTGCTTATTGAAGAAGACAGTGTGGTACCCACGTGTCGCGTATACTTAAACATAGCTTTGTGTTTTCTAGGCTCTTGAATTGGTTCTTTCCCTTGGTCTTTTTATCAGATTGGTCTCTGAAATGATTAGGGTTTTCCCCTTTCTCCTGTTTTTCTTAGAACTTTAGGAAAGATCTGAACTACATAGAGATGCTGAAATACCAAAACACTCAGTCCAACAGCCCATTTATGCAATAACAACAGTATTTTACATTTATTATAGCATCATTATTTCCAAAGCATAACTACATATGTAATTTAGTTGGAGTCACATAGATTTCTAAAGCACTTACATGAAACAAGGCTTTGTGATAGGGAGAAACTGGTATTTTATCTCCATTTTATGACCAGGAGCCTTGGGCCAGAAGGCTTAAGGAATTTGCTGGCCACCAGTGGAAGAATTGCTAGGGGAACCCAGTTCCTTCCAATCCAATGCTCTCTCCCCTACACCCTCCAAGTTCTGCTTATCAGAGCCACACTGCAGCAAGAAGAGCTTTCTCTGGCCCTTGACAAGCCATAGCTGCTCTGTCCTAATTATCTTAAATAATGAAATAATTTAAATATTTTATAGCATGAAAACATACTTGTTCAGAAAACATACAAGCATCTTCCTCACTCAGATTCACAGATGTTAACATTTTACAAATATTCTTCAGATGTCTCTTTTCTTATTCCCAGAAATGAAATGTCATGAATACAGCTAAAATACTATCCTCCTTTCTCCCTGCCTTCTCCGTGTCCCTGCATGTCATTAGTATTCCTCCCACGAATATTTTTATAATTTTACTATATATGTATGCATGCATAAAAACTACATTTGTATTTTTAAAATGTGTGTGCATTTTCATCAATACTGTATGACTTCTTTCACATTTTTCTTTCAATGTTATGAGTTTTAGATTTATCCTTGTTGATAGATGAGTTCAGGTTTATTCATTGATTATCTACCTACTAATGGAAAGGTGGCTTTTTTTCACTATTTTGCAGTCACACAGTGTTATTATAAACATATTGGTAAGTTTCTTCCTATGTAAGTGATTGAGTTCCACTATTAAGGTATGAAGAGGTAGAGCTGCTAGCTTCTAGGACATGAGTACCTTCACCGTTAAAGGTGAAGATTTTTGCTCTGAGGACCTAGAAACAGTACTACTAGTTTCCTGTGTATACCATGAGTAACTTTACTTTCTCTTCTTTTAATCCTCCAGCTCTTGCAAAACCCTTGTAATCAATTCCTGTATTGAATATCTTCTGTTTAATGTACCTGGAGTGATTTCTGTTTTCTTGATTAGATCCTGAATGATTCCTGGGTATTAAATGATTCCTGGGTATCCTGACATTCCTGGGTATTAAAGACAGGTTTTCATTTTTTTAGGTCTTACATCCCACACTAGTTGGTAAGTGCTTTGAAAACAGGGACAGTATCTTTAGCATAATGGGGAGAGTATAATGTATTGTGATAAACATTGCTAGATGCTGCAACGAACTACAAAATCCTAGTAGTGGCTTAACACAATAAAGGTTGGTGTGGGTTTTCCTCCACTTGGTGACTCAGGGACTCAGCCTTCCTTTGTCTTATGACATACCATATCAATAATCAAAACAGCACTAATAGTCACTTATATAGTGCTTCCTATGGGTTAGGCATTGTTCTTAGTCATTTACATATATTAACTCATTTAATCAGTTTAATTTTCCCATTTTGAAAATAAAGAATATAGTTAAGTAAATTCCCCAAGTTCACATGGCTAGCAAGTGAGTCTTGTAAAGGAGTTAGTAAGACAATTCAAGCCCCTAATCTGAATATTTTTAAAAATTAATTGGATCATTTATTAATATTTGTCTTAAACAATGGTTCCTGAAGTGTACCCCATGGAATATTACTTTAGAAGAAATTTAGATATAATTTAGATATTCATAGGAGTGACACAGTAAACGGAATTCTATGATTGATTATGTTTGGGAACCACTATTTGCTATATTCACACCCTCCCCATTTGGAGATTCATAATTTATAATTAAATATCTTTGGTTCTCAAAAACACGATACTAATAAAACCTAATTGTTTCTTAAACATATTTGCTCATGGAACGCTGTCTTTCCCCCTAGCATCTGGAGGGACTAGTTCTTTGGACATCCAGGTGGGAAACCCTGGGCAGAGTTGTCTAAGTCAACAAGTTCTTCTAGTGCCTTGAGAAAAGAACCTGGAGTTGCTCTTCTAAAAGGCTCAACCAGAGTGGACCTGTGGTCTGCAAACTGGGTGACAATCCAGTTGGGCTTCCCTTTTCTCTAGACAAGCACAAAGCATTACTTGCTCCCTCCTTCCTGATGACCATATCTGGCCATTCTGAGAAAATTCAATCCATCCTCCTCTTAGACCAAATCTCTGGAACACAGGCCTGCTGTAAGATACTATTAGGAAGAGTGTCCTTGGTCAAATGGACATTTGGGGCAGATCCTAGCAGGGTGCATTGCCCTTCTACGTGTCCAGCAGAGCACACAGGACTCCCAGGTCCTGTTTGGATGAGGCTAGGCATGAAGCAGCAGTCATTTCTTGCTGGGCCCTTCAGCTGGTGGAGAATGAGCAGGAACAGGAGAAAGTTTGCTCAGGGCCTCTATCAGGTGGAAGGGAGGGAGTACAGCATAATAAATGCCCATGCATTATTTATCACTGTTACTGCTTGGCACAAACAGCTTCATTCCATTGACTTCTCACTTTTAAATGAGCTGGGAAGAGGGCCAAGGTTGTTTTTCAGAATCCCCTGAGAGAATGTGAGTGAGTCCATGGCATTTGTATTTTATTAACTCAGAGAGTTTTTCTTTTGTTTTTGCTGGATGATACAGGAGGAAGTGGGACTCTGTCTCTCTTATTTTAAGGTAAGCTCAGGATGACTGGCAGATCCTTAATCATATGCTAATTATTAATTTCAATGTAGAAACTTAAGGAAGCCCTGAAACCAAAAAGTCAGATCAAGGGGAACACAGAAGTTAAAATGTCAACTTCCTGACGTCTTCTGGAAACCAGAACAGAATCAGTAAGGGTGGCGGGATTAAACATTGTCAAAGAAAAAATCTGCCTCCAAAGTGGGCATGATTCTCTTGTTTCTAGCTATAAATTGAGAGCAGGGATATCAAAAAGCTCTTTATTTATACAAGTCCAAGCTTGTTTTTTGACTGTATCCTGAATCTGCTAATGTAGGTTTTGAATAAACACTAGAGAATTTTAGAATATTCACTTTGTATTCTGATAACCAGGTTAAGACACAAAAAGCAGATCAGCCTAATGGTGATTCTCCCCACGCTGAAGGGATGGGTCTTGCCCAGCTGAGAAATGACACATATCTGGGTGTTGAGGGGCTGTTTGCAGAGCAGGGAAGGGGAAGCCTTGCCTGGGTTTTGTAAGGTGGTTGGTGGGTACTGGGCTCTGTTTTCTAACCAGCCTCAGGGGTCTCCAGGGGCACCTTGTGTCCAAATCCTGGTCCTCTCAGTGGGCTCAGATTAGTGGGGTAGGTGTCTTATAACACACATGGCAGAAAACTAGTAATATATGCAAGAAATAAGGGGGGGGAGAGAAAGATAACTGGGGAGAGGGTTGCCCCAAAAGAGAGTAGTGATAGATAAAAGCGGTTTGATTCTTTCTTCAAGAAGCTCTAGGATGTTTTTAATTTCTCATCAGTCTTGGGGGGTCTGATTTTCTCAAAAGACTCAAAAGAATTTTTGCACTTTCACTTTGCTTTTTACTCCCTGCTGTCTGCTTTCAGCAACCAGAACTGACAAGGTCCTGGTGAGACTGTACACATCCTTCCAGCACTGGATCAGGAGCTATTTGATGGCTCTAGAGTGGAGACCGGGAGCCTCCCTCAGCCTCGTGGTCGGGCATCCCAGGTAAAGCTGCATTCTTACCTTCTTACCCCGACTCTATTCTGACCCTTCCCGACAGGCTTTGGCTGTGAGGGGAGGGCTGGGAAGAGACAGTTGAGTGGTAGAAGGAAAAGGGTTTCATGGGAAGAGCAGAGGCCCTGGCTGGCATCTGCCAAGCCCTGGCCAACTCCCTGCTTCATCACTTACTAGCAGTGCACTGTTTTCTCATCTGCAAAATTAGGGTGGCACCAAGTACCTCACAGAGTGGCTGTAAGTTTTAAATGAGAAAACCTGTGAAGTGTTTAGCATGGTGCTGTACTTAAGTTAGTTCTGTTCTCCTCTTCACTCTCCAATAGCACACTTCTGAGCCTGCAGCCTAGAGTCAGGGCACTAGGGTAGTCTCACACATTTGGTGCCCACGACATAACAACAGGTCTGTGCCAGGCCTATATAGTGTGAGCAAAGCATGCAATCCCTGCTTTTAGGGAGTGTACAGTCTGGCGGGGAGGTAAACAGGCCTGACATAACCGTGGACAAACATGACCACAGCACGTGAAAGTACCATAAGGGGAAAGCACAGGGGGACAAAGCCCAAACGGCTCTGGCTGGCCAAGGGATGGGCTCGTAGGTGTGGGGAGTGGTCTTGTGCCCCCTTTCCTCACCCCAAAGTTTTGACCAATTCCTACCACCTGGATCCGCTTTGCAGGGGTCAAAATCTCTCCTTCCTTGGACAGCTATAAAATGCAATTTTTCTAGAAAAGGTGAGACACTTTTATAATTTCCACTGAGAGCGTTTTCTTCCTAGGGTCAGTGGCAAAGGGACCACACATGGGTTAGAGTGTGAAAAATCCAATTCCAAAGAAATGTTTTAACAATTTCAAAATGCTATGCTAGTTCTTGACAGTCTTTCATTTCAGGCATTTATAGGATAACACATGAGGTCTAATCAATATGCAACCAACCGTCCGCTTGGACTAGCTCCAGAAGCCAGCCCTGCCTAGAGGGAGCATGCAGAAAAACACACAAAGTGTAAATTGCTATCAATGCATAAGGGTATAATAGTGATGTACGGAAATCCGGTGAACTCTGAGAGAGACATCTGAGCAGACCAAGATTCTGGCCACAGCACCTCCTTTTAACTGAAAAATTTCAGTGAGGCAGGCGGACAAGTTAGGGTAAACTCTGCCACGCTGCAGTAACAAACAAGCCCAAGTCTCGGTGGCTTAATCACAATCATTCAGAAACCGAGGTCCCTTTGATTTTGTGGTACCTCAGTACTCAAAATATATTTTCCAAAGTCACCAGGGAAGGGAATAAGAGAAGACTGAACATGGAGGATTTTATGGACCAGGCCTGGAAGGGGCTCATATTACTTCTGACCTCAGTCCATTGACCTATTCTCTGTCATCTGACTCTTGCATCCTCAAGAAGGCTGGAAAATAAATGTAAAAGCCAGGAAGCAATGAAGTGGATTTTGCAAACACATAGCACAGTCTCTGACAGAGTATGTCCTCACACAGGGCTACCAGGGGCTGACCCATGTGTTGGGGAGACAATGCAATGTCATGCTTTTGAGAATGCACTTAGGTAGAAGCAGGTAAAGCTGATTTGGATTTGAATCAGAATTCTACTCCTACCATCTTTTTAAATCCATGAGAGTTCCTTTTTTATAAAGTGGGGTTGGTAACAATGCCTACTGCATAGGGCTGTTGCAAAGATTTAGCTGAGATTGTTCCCGCCATGTAGCACATGTCAATAAATGGGAGTCATTATTTCACAGCTCAGATTCCTTGCCACGACTACTCCCATCTTCACCAAATGGTTTCTCCAGGCAACGATCATTGCCCTGTGATTTTTACGTAATAATATGGTTCCAAGGTCCTTGCCTATTGCCTTTCTCACATAGTAAAGCTTCATTCCCACCCAGAACAGCAAGAAGCTGTGTTGAAGAAGACTATCTCCCTCCTTCCCACAGAACCTCTCAAAAGTTCCTGAAACTGGATCTAGGACCTCATGTACTGAAAAATGTAGAATCTGAATCTCCATACTATTCAATGAAAAAAAAAAATGGAATCTTACAAGAACCATTAAACAAGAAATAGAGCAGCAAATTTTCTGCTAGCAAAAGATCCTGTGGCTCTCTGGAGATCTTAACATAGTAGAAGACAAGAAGTAATTGTATCAGCCTCTTTCTCCCACAGAGGAAAAAAAGGGGCGTCAGTGAGCCAACAGTTTCTAAGACCAATTTTTCTCCAAGTGCACCTGTGTGCTCTGTGTTCAGGCAGATGCAAGCCTCACCCCGTGATGCGCTGTAGAAGCCTGCAAAGGCTCGCAGGAGTCAGCTGTGAGCATATCTTCCCAAATCCTTGTACAGTGATATAATGCAGGGTCTTCTGCTAGAAGGGCATTTACTGTCTTATGCTATATAACTGTTCTTAAATAACATTAAAATTCCAAATTTTGTATTTTTAAATACATGAAGTACCACGTTCAGTGACTTGACATTGGTAACTTGAAAGCAGCCATGGAGGGAGTGTTTACACTGTGGAAATTGACAAACACTAAAAATCATGGCTTTTTCCCTTGTGTGGGGGTAAAGGAGATGGGGGGCCTTGAGAGCCAGTTGTTAAATATTTATTAGCACATCACTGGGGCACCCCCCTTCTAAAACCACATACATGCAAAATGCAGTGGGGGTGCGACCCAACACTGTCAAAGGGCTTTCAAGTCTTTGGGTGACAACAAGGCTGATAAATTTATGGGTGATTGGGTTTATTTGTTATTATGTTTTAAATATCACTTTTATTGTCTCTTGTTATTGCAAAATGACATGCTAACTGTATAAAAAGAAGAAAAGAAGAAGCACCCGTAAGTTCACTACCCATAGATGACCTCTGTCAATATTTTAGTCTCTTTTCATTTATATATAAAAAATAGTATCAAAAAATAATATAATACTACACATACAGTTCTCCCATTTTACAATATATCCTGATCGTCTTTTCAGGTAATTATATATTCTGCAACACCCTTTTAATGGTTGTTTGACATCATTAGAGCAAGAATTAATTGCAAGGCATTACATAGTGTCACCCATTTCACTGGAAACAGAGGTGTCTCTATTAACTACTCAGTGGTGGAAAATTTCCCATGACTTCTGCCTCCTGTGCTTTTCCCAGCCACCTGGCTGAGCCCTCTCCTTCTCTAAGCTTTGGCCGATAATTTTGCGATTTCTCATAGCTGCTTTTCAACCCTCTCTGCGCACCAAGGAGAGGTCGAATGAGAGGATATTGCCAGGTAAAGAGAACTGCTTATGATTACCCGGAAGGGTTACCTCCCAACCAGAAAAGAGACTTGAGTGGAAAATCCATCAGGATAAATGAAATTGAGCATCTCTGATCATAAACACACCTTCCCATTCCAACAGTGAGCTCATTGCCTCTCTGATACCCAAACATCAATTAAAATAATTACTCTTAAATTATCATTTCAATCCACTTTTCACACAAAGCAGCATTAAACATTTGCAGATTCAGCTCAGAGCGATTATCTCCAGGGTGATATTAATTATGATGCCAGTTGGGTAAAACTCTCTGAACACCAATTTAAAAGCTGTCACAGTCTACCCCATCCCCCATGCCCCCAATTCCTGATCCTGTTCTTTTTCTTCTTTTTTGTCATAGTTTTTCAATCACTTTCTCACATATTATGTAATTTACTTATTTATTCTGTCTATCGTCTCTCCCTCTGCTTGATCCTAAGCACTGTGAGTATTGGGGTCTTTGTTGTATTTACTGATGTAACCACATATCTAAAAGAGTGCCTGACACGTTGTAGATGTTCAGTGATCTCATGGACCTGGTATAAACTTGGAGGCCTTGCACTGTGGCTCTTTTTTCTGTCTACACCCCTGTGAGTTGGACATAGACACCAGCCAGGCTACACAGAAAGGCAGGAGAACCTGGCTCAAGGCTGTCCCTGCTTCGATTGTGAACAGCCATGGCTGTATACACCAGTAACTACCATGGAACCTCATGGCTTTGAAGATCAAAGGCAGGGGAGCCTTCCAATGTCAGGGCCTTCAGAGAAGTCCAACTTGGCCACCAGTGCTCCCCTGAAACTGTGTCTGGATTCAGAGATACCCATTGTACCCTTGCCATCTGCCCCATTTTGATATCAGATCATAGCTTTTATCCTCACAGTTAACAAGCATCAACTATGTGTCACGAACTGATCTGGACACTTAACACTCAGTTATTATTTCATTTGAATACTGACAAGCCCAAAAGGTATGTGTTGTTATCCTCATTTAACAGATGAAGGAATTGAAATAGAGAGGTGCTAAGTAGCCTATTCAAGGTGGCACTGGCCAGGACAGATCTGAGATGAGCTCATCTGGGCCTGAGCCTATAATCTAACTATAGTACTGTGAGCCACAGATTTCATTCTCAGTTTCTTCATCTGTAAAATGGAGATAACACTGGGCTCTTTGAAGGTTTAGCGTTAAGGATGAAATGAGATGGTATGTGCAGAATTACTTATTAGAATCCTTGACAATCAATAAGAGGGAATTTCTTTCCACATTTCCCACATGATAAATAGAAAAACCAAAGCTTAGAGTGGTTGAGGAATGTAACTAACATATCCTTTGCAAGGATGAGAGAACTAGAAATGAATCCAGGTCTCCACACTCTCCACTCACGTTGGTTCATCCATATCCTCATAAATACGCTCTCCCTTCTCAGCCAAACATGCTCAGGAATCAGCCAGGAGAGTAGACACTTCCTCATTATGGACATATCTTCAGATTCATAATGGGGGTGGTGCAAACACAATAACAAACCAGTAGCAAAAATTGTTTAAACAATTTAAAAACACTTGGCTCATTTTTCTAGTGCTGATTGAAGTTAGAAAAGTGATGGCTATCATCTATTATGTACCCACTATTGGCCAGACTCTGCTGAAGCCTCACTTACACACATTTTATTCATTCTGTTTTGCGCGTTTAGAGGAAGCCCAAGGAAGCTGAGTAAATTACTCAAGATCACACAGTCAGTCAGTGAAGAGGGAGAAACTGAACCTAGAATGGTCTCATTGTAAACATCTCATTTTTAATCTGAATGTTAAATTGCTGATGGGATTACATCCGGCCTCAAGACATTGATTCCCCAGAAATACTCTAGACCCTTGTAAGGTTAGCCATCTCAGTAGGGGGGAAAATTGTGAGAATTATCACCCCAATTAAAGTATAAGCCTTTTGAAGACAACAACTGAGACATAGTGAATATATTGCTCATTGCACCTAGCACAAACCTTTATGGTTAATGGTATTAAATAAATGTTTTCAGTTGATCCATCAAAATTCCATCAAGGAAACTTTGATTTCCCAGGACTAACTCCACCATAAATAACACTACATACTGTGAGATAATCAGAGATGGTATTGGATCGCATGTAAAAATACATCACGTTTTAGAGTTGATTCTCAGTGACAACAGCCTTTGATTTTGCACAAGTTTACTGTAATACGTCCTCACTCATTCCCCTTCTCCCAGACTAGTGCAACTCTGCTGCTCTGCTGTTTATATAAAGACCCAAACTATACTTCATGCTCTGTGGTCACTTCAGGAACATGCGGTGGTGCCATTTGTGCCCATGATCTGGCTGCATCTGTTTAGGCAGTGACTTGCAGCTTTCTGCTGGAGATGCATTTGTCTTTGTTCTGTACTTTTATCTAATCACCCATTCTTCTTAATCAGGTTAGGGGGAGATAGATAAAGTTTAATCACACGATTCATCACAACCGGGACACAGCCTGCTAAGAAGAGTGCTTTATTGCATTGCCCCAACTGAGTATTAATGCAAATAATTTTGACAACTAGGGGATGCTATTATTTATCCAATTAGGATGTTACTGCGAGTATAAATCTGCTCTAAGTTCTGAACTGAGAATAACAAAATGAGTCCCATTTAGGTTCGAGATGGCTTCCTTGAGTTTTTGAAAACATTCCCAGTTTTGACAGCCAGGACTGTATGTGAATCATTTGCTTATTGCATTTTGAGCTCACCCGGATGGAGAAGTGAGCACACAGCTGTACCTATATTCCTCACATGGGGGCCCCTTTTGGCAGGCAGTGTTGTTGTTACATAATGACTCATCTTTTTCTCACCTTTGCTGTCTCAAAGGAGACAGAGAGATACTAGAGAAATTATTTCCCACCACCTACCTTGAATCCTGGGCTGTGAATCCCAAGAATTCAATCTTTGGAGGAATGGGCACTCACCCTGTTCTTTCCTCCCTTCCCAAATCAGAGGCATTAAGGGAAAGAAACCTTATATATGGATCCCAGTAACTGACTGTTAGAGGGCTTTGAGATCCCAATGAATTACATAATCACTTCCTAATTATATAGATTTTTAAGTAGGGGCAGGGTCCTGGGAAGAGTAATTTGGGAATAATAAAGAATAACCTGGCAGAAAGCCTAGTAGTTTGATGATGATGATCCACCACACATAATCTTGAGATGTATTAAAGAGTTAAGTTTGTAGAGACCAAATATCATATATTAAGTGATTATACTTATTCCCTACTCTTTAAATTTCCTAGAAAGGAAGGAATTTTCCCTCCACTTCCTCCTCTCTAACACCTAGGTCATTCAGTGCTCACCAAGGTATTAGCAGGGATGTATCCAATTAGCAAAATTGGGAAGCAGGGCTTGAGCACCTCAGTAGAAACTTTTCTTCTTTCAGAGTATCCTGTTGGAGGACCTTCTCTCCTACCTCCTCTCCACACCAAGGCCAAGCCAGGGATTGCCCTCTACTGTGAGAGACAGATCCTGTGGCCTTTCCACTTCACTCCCTCCTGTGGAAATAAATGAAGACCAACAAAATGAGAACAAGGAAAGACTATAGAGCTATAGCAAGGGAGGCAGCCACCATCACTTGCTTTGTAGCAGAAATTCAAATTCAGGCAGGGGAGTAGGAAAGCTTTAATAGTAGATAAAAGAGAAGCTTCAAGTATGCTCCGACTTAAGATCCTCTAGTATGGGGAGGATGGAGGCAACTAGAAATGGGGCATCCTATGTGATTGATTAGGGGTGCACATTTGGCTTTCTCTGGTTGGCCCAGAGTTGTAAGAGGGGACAAAAATTAGGGAAATGATCTGTTATTAAGTAAGTTCTGTTCATTTTGAGCTGATTGTTACAGGGATTGTTTAGCTTCCTAGACCGGTAAGGAGACTGCAGTCTGATTTCCTGAGAGTCTGATAGACAGGTTGGGTTCCTGGGCTGGTTCCTGTGGGTAACTGGTCAGTTTCCAGGGATGCTTGCTGTAGGTTGTGAGTCAGTTCTATTGTAATACATGGTCTAGTCATTGTCTTTCTGTAGGTTCAGTCTTTCAGTCCCCACTGTGGAAGTGAGAAGCATCAGTGTGGGAATGTGTCTCCTTTTATAGCCGCACTCTCACTCAGGTAAGACTTCTCTGAATCTTGATTTCAAAGACAAGTATTAGGAAGCCTGACTGTGTTCATATATCTAAACCACATCCTCCAGACAGCTTTATCAATAACATTGATCTATTGGTCTCTACCTGTCTAGGGTGAACACAGAGGTGAAGACAATTATCCACCCCATAAGGCCCCAGCCCTGTGCAGGACTAATATTCAAACAGAACTGAGGAAGTATCTGAATGGGCAGAAAACTTCTAAATCTGTTTTCTTTCCTTTCCTTATTGCCTGAATTGTATATCTAACACCTTTTCTTCCCCACATTTAAATGCTTTTGTATTTACATAATAGCTTTTCCTTTGTTCTCTTTGTGGTTCCAAATGATTGCCTTAGAATGCCTTAGATTATCATTTTCCCTTTTTTATGCAGCTCTTGATGGGGGCGGTGATTCATTCTATCCTGGTATATAAACTACATATGCCTTGGGACTTTGATTGTATGGATGCAGACATTAAGAGAACACACACGACTGTAAAATGTTAACAGACACTGAGGAGAGTGGTGGGTCTGAGCTCTGGTATATTGTTTACAGGGGAGTATAAGCCTGAACAAGTAAAACTCCAGAAACTGTTATCTGTGCCTTTTTGTGCCAAACATTACGGACTGGAAAGAAGGGTGGGGCTGGGTTTGAAGGTAAAATAGAAAGATTTTGTAAGGAACGCCACTGAGCTCTGCAGTGATGTGCTACAGAATTTGTGAGGTTATCTATCCTGAGAATTTGTGACTTAAATGTTTCTTTGCTCTTCTACATTAACCTTGGACTTCAAGAGTCCATTATAATGGATGGGCAAAGGTTCAGAGGAGGATACCTTTTCCTTGCTGTGTTTATTGAAATAATGTCACCTATTGTCTCATGAATCCTTCTCATTATCCTGTGAGGTAGGAATTACAACCACCTTTACCAGCCTAGAAAGAAGAGATAGAAAGAGAAGAAGCACATTGCATAAATTCACATAGCTCAGAAGAGGACAGAAAGAAAGATGTGAAAGTAGAGGGTGTGGAATTCAAGAGCTTTCCACTGTATCTATGTGAAAACTATAAATGGATTAAAACAGACATAATGGAGAATCTGCAGTTGTCTCTGCTTCAACACTTGATTCTTTTTCCTTTTTTTCCTGCCCTTATTTTATTTCTCCCTACTCCTTCCCTGAACCTTGACAAACAGCAAAGCAGCTCTCAAAGGAGTTTTCAAAAGAATTTTTCTAGCAGTTGCCAGGATAGGATTGATCCAAAAATTCATTCAAGAGGCTCAAAAACTAGGATAATCTCCAACCAGTCTAATCACAACTTTTGTAGCAGTTGGAGATGAAGAAAACTACAACCTAGATGACAAGGGCACCCTTCCTCTTCTCTCCTCATCCTAATAAATTCCAACTGTGCTTTGATGCAAAGAGTTGCTTGGCCTTCAGGTGCTCCCTGACCCATATCAGATGAGTAAAGCCTTCTACTTGTATTTGAGTCACTTAAACTATTTTTATTCCCTGGCAAAACAAAATATATTTTAAAATAGATGACACTAGACTCAAGAAGCTTGGAATGGGGAAGGTAAGTCCTAGAGAACATGATCCAAAAAGAGACAGCAAAACAAAGGGATGGACAAATTGTTTTATTAAGAAATTAGGAAGATTTTAGAAGGTTGCAAACAAACCAAAAGGAGGAGGAGTTTAGAGAAGATAGGAAAGGTAGCTGGTGTTTGTGGGCAAAGAGGGGACTGTGAGTACTGTGTGATTGTGGGATGAGTAAAGAACTTTAAGAAATATGACATTTAATATTAAATTCTAAAGCAGTCATGTGGTTGTGATATAACCTCATACCCATCCAATTACCCCGCCCTTCAATCAAGTCAGTTAGACACATAAATAAATGTGAATGATGTAGAGGAACTCAAGGAATGAGGGCTGAATTTGTGCTGTGTAATTGTGTCAAATCTATAGGTCAAGTTGGGAAGAATGACATTTTAGCAATATTGACTGTTCCCATATAGTCCTTGCTTATTTCTGATCTTAAAAGGAAAGCATCCAACATTTCCCCCTAGAATTGTTATGGTTTCATGCCTTACATTTAGGTCTTTTATACATATTGAATTAATTTTTGTGAGTGGTGAGAGATAGGGGTCCTGTTTCATTGTTCTGCATGTGGCTATCCAATTTTCCCAGCACCAGTTATTGAATAGGGCTTCTTTTTCCCAATGATCTTTGGCTTTGTCAAAGATCATTTGGCTGCAGGTAGGTGGTTTTATATCTGGGTTCTCTATTTTTGTTCCATGGGTCTATGTCTCTAATTTTGTGCCAAATATCATGCTGTTTTGGTTACTATAGCATTGTAGTGTAGTTTGAAGTCTGGTAATGTGATGCCTTGCGATTTGTTCTCTTTGCTTAAGATTGCTTTGGCTATTCTGGCTCTTTTCTGGTTCCAAATGAAGCACAGAATTATTTTTTCTATGTCCGTGAAATATTATGTTGATATTTTGATGGAGATTGCATTGAGACTATACATCACTTTAGGTAGTATGGACATCTTAACAATTTTTGATTCTGCCAATCCATGAGCATGACATATTTTTCCATTTGTTTGTGTCCTTTGCAATTTCTTTCCTTAGAGATTTATAGTTCTCCTTGTACAGCTCTCTTTCCTCCTTGGTTAAGTATATTCCTGGATATCTTATTTTCTTTACAGCTATTGTGAATGGTATTGAGTCTTTGATTTGACTCTCAGCTTGACTGTTATTGGTGTAATGAAATGCTACTGATTTATGTAACTACTGTGTTTCCCCAAAAGTAAGACCCACCCATAAAGTAAGCCCTAGCAGAATTTCTAAGCATTTGTGCAATAGAAGCCCTACCCCGAAAATAAGACCCAGTGATGGGCGTGACTACGCAGCATATTTGCACAACCCATGCATTTCGTCGTGGAGCAGTTAAGAAGACGAGCAGACCTTCTCATCTGCCCCATGAGAGCTCTATTGCTTAACATAAGAGATTGGGGCCAATGGTTCTAAAGGAAATAGAGTCTCAAGAAATTCAGGATGGAATTTGGGGTTTGGAGAGTTATGATGATGTTCCAGAAGAAGATGACTTAACCATATTTGAATAAATGTAGATTATTGTACTGTACTTAAAAAAAAAAAAACATATCATCTGAAAATAAGCCCTAGGGTGTCTTCTTGAGGAAAAATAAATATAAGACCCTGTCTTGTTTTCGGGGAAACACGGTAAGACTATACCACTTCACTTGTAGTGCAGATAATATTACAGAATATTCTCCATTCCTCTCTCCCATTTCTTATGACATTTCTGTCATTCATTTCACTTATCAATATGGTATAATCACACTATATATTGGTACTATTATTAATTCAAACAATGGTTATATTTTCGATTGACTAAGAATAATAAAAATAAAATAAATTATTTTGCCTTCATTTATTCTTTCCCTAATGCTCCTCTTTTATATGTAGATTCAAGTTTCTGCACTTTTAAAAAACATGTCTCAGAGAGTAGGACTGCTGTTGATGAATTTCTTCAATTTCTGTTTATCCAAAAAAGTATTTTTTTCTCCTTCACTTTCAAATGATAATTTGATATATTAATAGAATTCTAGGTTGGTGGGTTTTTTCTTTTAATATTTTAATTTTTTCCCACTCTCTTCTTGTATAATTTCCGATGAGAAGTCTGCTGTCATTCTTATCTTTATTCATTTATAAGTAAGATGTTTTTATTCTTATTTTTACTCTAACTTTTTTTCATGGTTTTTTTCATTTTTTTAATTTGGTTTTCTGCAGTTCAAATATTATATGCCTAGATGTAGGGTTTTGTTTTTGGTTTTTTTGTTTGTTTGTTTGTTTTTGGTATTTATCCTGCTTGGTGTTATCTGAGCCCCCTGGATCTATGGTTTGATGTCATTCAGTAATTTTGGAAACTTCTTAGCCATTAATACTTCAGATATTAAATATTACTTCTGTTCTTTGCTCTTGCTTTTGGCATTCAAATTGTGCCTATGCTACAGCTTTTAAATTGTTTCACAGTGTTTGTAAAGCATGATTTTTATTCCCATTATTTTTTCTCTTTGGTCTCTAGTGTAGAAAGTTTCCATTGACATATCTTCATGCTCAGTGATTCTTTGCTAGCCATGTCCAGGTAACTGATGACTCCATTAAAGGTATTTTTATTTCTGTTGTGGTGTCTGAGCATTCAAAATTCTGTGTTATATCTGAGTTTGGCTCTGATGCCTACTTTATATCTTTAGACTGTGTTTTCTTGTGTTTCAGCATGTCTGGTAAATTTTTTCTTGAAAACTGAAAAGGATGTATCACATAATGGAACTAAGGGAAATAAGTCTCTGGTGTGAGGATTTATCTTAACCTGGCTAGTCTTTGGGCTGTGTTTAGGGTTTGCTATAGCCATGAGTGGCAGATGCTTCCACTTTCTCCAGCTTCTATATTCTCTGCTGTCTTTAGGTTTCCCTAAGAATTCCTTCTTAGAGTCTGGGCCTCGCAGCTCTTGCAGCTTCAATACACTATTATAATATTGGAGTGTGGTTGATATGGTGGCAAAGTGTGGGCAGGAGAAATTTTATAAGCTAATATATTTCTTAGCCTCCCCCTACCTCATTCCCCTTAAGTGAGTCACAAAGGCTAGAGATGGCTGGAGTCTGAGAAATGCCCTTCCCCTAGGTGGGATAAAGCTGTGGTAAAGTCTTTTCACCTGGAGACAAGCCATCACTCTGTAGAACACTGTGGGTGTTTTTCACAGTGGTTACTCTCTCCCTCCTCCTGCCAGAGCCATGAGGGAATCTCTTTCAGCTCTTCACCATTAGAACCTGGTAGGATTCCTAGAACTAAAACCCCAAAAAGCGTGCCTCCCTCCCTAAGACTGCAACCCTCAGAGTTTCTTCCTCTCAAGCTAGTCCACACTCAGCCTCCAGCCATTTGCTAAAATGATCATTGAAATGTTCCTACCAGTTGATGACTCCAGCTTCTGTTCTGGGTAAGTAGATCTCAGCTGGAACTTTCTAGATTTACCTGTCGCCCCAGATTTCAGGGTGGCAGTTTGCCCTGTGTATTCAGTTCTCTAATGGGTCAAAGAAAAATAATCGATTTTTCAGTTTATCTATCTTTTTCTGGTTGTAAGGATGGGAGTGATGACTACCAAAGTATTTATATGTTATAGCTAAAACTGGATGTTTTTTATTCTTTTTTCAGTTTTTAGATCTACATATTGTATATACATACACACATACACATACACGTAATACTTTCAGACATATACAAAAGGAAAGAGAATAGTGGAATTAACTTGCAAATTCTAGAAGCCATCTTGCTAGCATGAGGAAAAGAGACTGCCTTCAACAGTGGCAGAGCAGAATTTCAGAAGGAGCCTGAGACCCCGGTAACTCCATGAAAGTACCACAGCCTTAGTCTGTGTTCTCCCAGAATTCTCATTAAATGAGGACATTTTTTAAACTTTATTTTGTTTAAATCACATGTGTTTTCAAGAGGTGAACTTAATCCTTAACTGATGTACTACCCTTCCCTCATCTTAACTTTCTCTGTGCATGTATTATCTGCCCTGAATTTTGAGTTTCTCTCTCTCTCTGTTTTTGTCTCCCTCACTCTTTCATTCTTTCCTCTTTATTTGTGCTTGTTCTGCCAATTAGTCCTGTCAATTTCTGTTTTTACCTGGCACATAACATGTTGCCTTGGACACAGTAGACACTGGATAAATATTGGATGGATGCATGAATAAATTATTCTAACTAACCCTCAGCATGAGGAGGCTGAGGGCTCACTCACGGGTCTGTCCCCAGCGTCCATACCATGGCCTGATTTGTAAGAAACTGACATGCATGCCCTTACTTGACCTCAAGAACAGAAAATTTCCAAAGCAAAACCGGCTTGAATAATTACCATAATCATTTGTCAAAATAAGTGCTTTAGCCAAATATCCAGGCCCCAGCAGGAGATATTTCTGCCCAAATTATCTGGATGATTTGTTCAGCCTCCCACTTGGATTTCTCTGTGGCCTCCCACGGCCCTCGTAAGCTTGTGCAGCTGTAGATGTGCCAGTGCGTGGCTTGGGGCAGAATGCAGGGACACGGGGTGGGAAGCACTGAAAACCCAATGCCAAGGCCACAGGCATTTTCTCTGGGCATGCTTATGGGTTATTTGCCCAGGAATGCAGGAAAAAAAATACTGTAAAATGGAGAGAGAACTGAACTACATATACATTTATTCCTGTTAGCACTTGATGTTACCTAAAGTTATATCTTGCTTTTCTTGATGTTCTGAATTTCGATCTCCCCCTCCTTACAAATGGGAACTCTGTGAGGGCAAGAGCCAGCTCCGTTTTGTTATTCCCCTAACGTGAAACTTGGCACATAGTGGATCATGAATACATACTTGAATCAATAAATGCATCAATAAATGCATCAAGGAGCACATCAAAGAATGAAGGGAGAGCCTCTTACGGCAGCACAACTCCACTCTGTGGGGCTTCCTGCTAGATCATTGTTTGAAATCGGGTTGCCCACGTTAGTAAAGTAAATACTCTGGTATTGCCTTTACTAGCTGTTGTGACAGGGCTTATTTTCTCAGTCACGTTGAATCTATTTCCTTATCCATAAAATAGGAGCCAGAATTATACTCCCCCATAACTCAATATGCTAATTATTGTGAAGGTTGAATAAGATCATGTTTGCTAGTGCCTTATACATAGTATTTAATAATTATTACTTATTATTTTTGTTTCTTCAACTCTACATTCTATACTTCTCTGATCTCAAATGCTTCCTTCCCTATCTGATATTCTTTTAAACTGTAGAAGCCCCTCAATTAATGAGCAGTTTAGGTTTCAAAAAGTTGCCACTATATTAATTTCCTTATATGTTCAAAGTGATTAAGAGGAGTCTGATCTTGCTTTCCCCAAATGCATCCTCCCGATGTGAGTCTGAATCAACCCTCTGAAACTTTAAAAGTAGAAACTATTTTCTCTTCCCTGCCAATACTGATTATGATAGGCATTCTTCTTCCAAAAGAGAAGGGTCTCATCTACATTAAGAATCTGTTAAAGTCTCTCTCCTCCAACTTGATGGCCTCAAAAAGTGGTAAGAGTGACTCCTTAGCAGCAGGGAGGTGTGTACTTCTCACCCTCCCCACTCCTTGATGCCGTGCAATTTCAGAAAGGCCTTGAGCTTGGGAAACCACGTGTAACTTGCAACAAGTGTCACCAAGGGCACTTTCCCTGTGCTTTGACTTTAAGTGACAGAACAAACTCCTAGATCTCTCCCGAATTAACATCAGACTAATACATCAGATATTGATATTGATTATGTAGACTCAAACTCTATTTGATCTCCCCAACTTTTCCTGGTCTGCTCATTCTGTCTCTCCTGGGTGCAAGGTGGTACACTAGACAGTGGGATTTAGCAGTGAACACAAAGGACAGAGATCTCTGTCCTGTCAGAGCTTACCATCTAGTAGCAGGAGACAGATTATTTAAAAAAATGATCAGGGCCAGCGCGGTGGCTCACGCCTATAATCTTAGCTCTCTGGGAGGCCGAGGCGGGCGGATCGCTCAAGGTCAGGAGTTCGAAACCAGCCTGAGCGAGACCCCGTCTCTACTAAAAATAGAAATAAACTAATTGACCAACTAAAAATATATATACAAAAAATTAGCCGGGCATGGTGGCGCATGCCTGTAGTCCCAGCTACTCGGGAGGCTGAGGCAGTAGGATTGCTTGAGCCCAGGAGTTTGAGGTTGCTGTGAGCTAGGCTGACGCCATGGCACTCACTCTAGCCTGAGCAACAAAGTGAGACTCTGTCTCAAAAAAAATAAATAAATAAAAATAAAAATAAATAAATGATCAGGTAGATATGTAATATATTAAATGATGATATGTTTTAAGGAGAAACATAACGGAGATGTGGATGCTGGAGATTGGGGACTGCTAGGTGTCAGGGGACAGGGAGGGTCAGGAGGGTTCTTGTTTATGGAAGGAGATCAGAGAAGGCCTCAACGCTGAGGTAACATTTGAGTTGAGAACTGCAGGAGGTGAGGGAGTGGGCCATGTTGCTTTCTGAGGAAAAAGTGGTTCAGACATAAGGAACAGTATCTGGTAGAAGCAGTCTTGTTGCAGGAATGGTAAGGAGGCTGGCGTGTCTGGAGGGGGGCAAACAAGGAGAGAGAAAGGTAGGAGATGAGATTGTGTGTGTGTGAGTCAGGGACAGGTCACACTGCATGGGTTGCTCTTCAAAGTGGAAAACATGTTTCCTCTCTGTGACTGTATCCCCATAGCCGTACCTTTCTCAGCACCTTCAGCAGTTTGAATCATTGTCACCTTTGTCAACGTTATTATTATTGATATCTTCTAAACAGTTCCTCCTTTAACAGTTCTTTTATCTTTCATATGAACTATTTCAAAGAAATAAAATAGTAGAGAAAAAATGATAACTGATTCTAACATATCATGCATATTGCATGCATGTTAAAATGTTTAGGGGTAGCAGAGACAGGAAAAGGAGTCACATGGTGGCTCACACCTGTAATCCTAGCTCTATGGGAGGCTGAGGCAGGCAGATTGTTCAAGGTCAGGAGTTCGAAACCAGCCTGAGCAAGAGCGAGACCCCGTCTCTACTATAAATAGAAAGAAATTAATTGGCCAACTAATATATATAGAAAAAATTAGCCGGGCATGGTGGCACATGCCTGTAGTCCCAGCTACTTGGGAGGCTGAGGCAGTAGGATCGCTTGAGCCCAGGAGTTTGAGGTTGCTGTGAGCTAGGCTGATGCCACGGCACTCACTCTAGCCTGGGGAACAAAGTGAGACTCTGTCTCAAAAAAAAAAAAAAAAAAAAAAGGAGTCGTTACATATGCAGTTTGAAGTTTCTTCTACTTTAGTCCTCCTTCCATTCCAACCCCACTCCAGAAGCATTTGCTGCTGTGATTCTAGTGTGCAGCTTATAAGCACTTTGCAATGATCAGACATGAGAAAATTAATAATATTCATAAAAGATTGCAAAGCTAAACAATAATCACAGCAAACATGTTGGTGAAAGATCACTGCAGTGGCCAAGGTGATCCTGGCTGCCCACCTGCCCAGCTGTCGGTAAACAGGACTATGTGCTTTTCTCTGGAATGGAGCTTGGCTCAGAGTTTTATGAGCTGAGCATGCATAAGTGAAGGAACTTCTGTATTGTTCCTCCTCTTCTGCAGTCATCCAGTCTAACATTTGCATTTTATAGCTGATGAAATGGGTAGAGAGGGCCTCACAGGTGGGTAGGAGCAGAGAGCCAGGACTGCAACACAAATCTTCTGCAATGGCCCTCTACCACTTTCTACTGATGGTAGGCTGCGTCAAAGAGTGAAACTGGGAAAGTTGCGTAACTTGTGACTTTTCAGTTGCCTTAAGAAAGGGGAAAGCAAAGTGGTGAAAATCCCCAACAATCTCACACAGAGACATTTTGGAGAATATTGGCTAGGAGAGGAAGCCAAAATCTACACTGGTGCTACTCAGTACAGCTATTGTATGGTGCAGAACCATTTCCCAGCTGGGAAACCAGATGAGTTATCTTCGATTCTTTCTACCTATCTCACTGACTGGCTTTGAGGGCTTGGACCAGCCACTTTTCTTCTTAATACACTTTCTTCTCTATAAGATCAGATAATCAGATTAAAGAGAGATGGTGAACACTTAGCACATAGGCACAAAACTCAGTCCTGCAGATTACAAATAGGTCTTGGATACCTACTTCTCAGAATCTTCTCAACATGGTTTTATAGCAAAAATAAATCGGCATCTGGGATTAAATGTATTTGGCATATCTGGACTGGATAATCTGCTAGGTTTCTTCTGGCTTCAGTTCCATGACTAGGTGATGAAGTGTGTCATTCCATGGTTCTTCTCCATACCCTGGTCCTCTTCCCTCCCCAGGGAAGGGCTCCCTGGGTGTCCAGCTTTCCCGTGGAATACTGCCATCACTCCTGAAACCAGAAAGCCCAAGTGCAGAGCACATGGCTTCTCTTTGGTCTGACTTTGCAGCATCCTGAGATGAGCAGGCTGCATTTGACATGCCCAAGTAGTTGCTACGGGAAAAGGCAAGACCATGCAAAATGTTCACTTCTCCCAAGTTAGTATCTGACGGGACTTGAAAGAAGGTGATGCATTATGGTTTTATTAGTTCTGGAAGGGTTTGAGGACTAGCAAGGAGTTTCTGAGAGGCTAATTTAACACAGAACACCTGTGGCTTAGCCACTGAGCTATTCAGAACATATTAATATGTCTGGCTGGCTGAGGACACAGCCGTAAATCTCCCCCATGAAAGAAGGGCAAGCATATGTTTCTCAGAGCTTGATCAGTTTTGCTGGGATGTGTTCCTCACAGCAGAAAATGTTCTGCTGAAGCTAGAGAATAGTGACATTATAAACCCAACCTCCCTCCTATTTACCTGCACTCTGACAATCAGCAAAGGGAACGTTTATTCCAAAAGTAAGAGCCTAATATTGCTCATTGTAACACCATCAGTATTCTGGGTGTTATGCAGAGGGTCACTTTTATATTTCCATGCTTCGGGAGAGGACTCCAGAATCTTGGTTTGTCTATTGCCAGCTGTGCAGTTATGGTTCCTTGTTCAACCAATGACTCCCAATGAACCACAACTTGCAGCATCCTCATACGTGTGGATCTGGCAAATGTTGATTCAAACAGAGACTTGATAAGCACTTGTATACTGAGGCTTGTCCTCAGATAATGCTACCTTCACCCTGGGAAGGAGCCCAGCCTGAGTTTGCTTTGTTGAGATTGAAAGACCCTAAGGAGAGAGAGGCCCGACCATCCCAGCTGTCCCAGCTGAGCCCTGCTCCCAAGCAACCCTCCAAGCAGCACTTAGCCACATAAGGAGGCACAGGGAAGCCCTCAGAAAACCAGCCAGCCAGCAGTGGTCAACAGAACTGTGATAAGTGAAAAGCTGTTGTAAACCGCTAGGTTTTGATATTATTGATTACATAAAAATAGATCACAACTGGTACCAAATCCTTGGGTTAGTTCCATAAGTCCAAAAAGCTTGAGTTGCCTCTTCTATAAAATGGAAATAATGATATTCACTCTACAGGCATATTGTGAGGATTAAATATAACAATGAATTCAATTACCCCTACAATGTCCAGAGTAAGCACTAAGCTCTTAAGGAACTGCATGTTTTTATTACTATTTTCGTTGCCTCTATACCTGTAGGAGAAAAAAAAAAAAGGTGAATTTGGCTTCTTTCATAAAAATTTTCCATGAGAGTTGTTTTATGGGTCCATTAAGGATGACTAATCAAGATGAGAAAAGTTTTTCTTCTCATTAGATACTTTCAGAAGTTGTTTCATATAAGAAAAAAAAAATGACTTTTCAGAACAATAACATTTGCCTAGCTAATGTTGACTTGTTTCCAAATAGACTATGCATTTTGACTAGCCAGGAGCTACAAGGAGAAACTGTGTGATGTTGCTAGTTTAAAAAGGCACATAACAAACTCAGAACATAATTGGGGAAAACAGCTTATTCATTTTTGAGAGGAAAAACATCACCCCTTACATACCTGATGCTGACTCAAGCTTAAATATGGCACAAATGATTTGCTACAAGAGTATATATTTGTAGAAAATGAAGTCTAATGGTGTAATTATGGAGAAAATCACAGCCCTGTTTACCAGACATTCTAAATAAATTTTTTTTTTCTAAAGACATGCAATGGTAGATCAGAATGTTTGAAAAGATGATGTACCCTGAAGTAGCTTAAGGATCCAGAGTGGTTCAGTCCATTGAAAACAGATTTACTGCAGTGGAGAACCTCATTATGCCCAATGGACATTCAAGCTGAAATAAACAGAACAGGAAGAATATAGGATGATGAAATTACTTTGGCCCTATTCAGTATGTTGTGTAATAGGATTCTCAGGCTGTTATTGACTGAGTTGGTGAAAGCTAGGAAATGTATGCAACATTACTGGAGAAATTATAAGTATAAAGATGAAAAGCAACCCAGAAGCTGGTTTGGGCCAGACTTCCAGAGAGGTTAGGAATGATTTAAACTATTTTTTGATTTGAGATTTTTTTTTTTTTTGCTTTTTTCAGCAAATTTATGTAACTTCCTAATATTTCAACAATAAATATTTATGGTAAATTTGATTGTAGATTATGTATTAAATTACAACAGGAACATGGCAGACTAGCAAGGGTACATCTCTTGGACTCAGAAGGCCTTACTTCTAGTTATCATTATGTGACTTTGAATAAGTCACCTCATTGGGTCTTGGCCTGTGCATCTTTAAAATAAGGGTGTTGGAAGTTATCTATCAGATATTTTTCAGTTCTTAAGAATGCCTGCCATTCACCAATTTTGTGATTTAAATTGGACAATTATGGTAGGCTAAATAGTAGCCCCCAAAGATACCCAGATCCGATTCTTGGGAACTTGTGAATGTTAATTTATATGGCAAAGGGAACTTTGTAGATGTGAATAACTTAAAGATCTTGAGAGAAGATGATTATACGGAATCATCTGGTCAGGCCCCAAATGTAATTACGAGTGTCTTTATAAGAGAGTGCGAAAGGGAGATTTGACTACAGAACAGGAATAAATGTGACAGCAGAAACAAGAGGTGATGTTCTTGTCTTGTGTAGAACAAGTGATGTGGGGGAGTAGTCAGAAGCCAAGGCATGTAGAGACTCCAAGAGCTGGAAAAGTCATGGTGACATATTATCCCCTAGAATTTCCAGAAGGAATCTGTCCCTGGACACCTGGACTTTAGCTTAGTGAAACTGATTTCATACTTCTGGCCCCCAGAATGCCAAAAGAATAAATATGTGTTGTTCTGAAGGCACTAAGTTTGTAGTAAAAGGAAGCTAATATAGCAATCAAAAACCATAAGACCAACTTTGAGGTCTAAATGACTTAAATCATGGAATAGTGACTACTGATCTAATTATTTCTTAGACCATTTATTGGGCAATAACAATGGGACAGAAGTGAAACCTAATGCAGAGGCTGAGATATAAGTCAGCTATATTAGTTAGGGTGCACTCGGCCTTAAGTAACAGAAATCTTAACCCACAACGGCTGAAACATTAAAGGGGATTTGTTAGCTCATATAACTGAAAAAGTCTCAAGGCAGGGCAGAGGTCAAGAATTGTTCAGCTGGGGCCCCAGGCCCACTTCTTTACAATATTCTCAACGCTGCCCTCCTCCATGTGGCCTTTCCTACCTCAAGGTGGGAGAGAGAGAACCACACAAGGACATACATGCATCCATGACATCGTCCAGAGGAGGAGTGAGCACATCTCTTCTGGGATTTCTCTCAAGAGTCAAGAAGCATCTTTCCCAGCCAACGTCCTTCTCCTTATGTCTCATTAGCCCAAGTGGGATTAGGTGCCACCCCAGAGCTGATCTCTGTCACCAGGGATTGTCATGTTCTAGTCCACTTGAGCCTAGATACCCAACTAATCCATGCTAGGAGGAACTTAATTACTTTTAGATCTTTCATATCACCATTAGAAGTGGAGTTGGGGTCAGATCCCCTGATGCTGTGTGCAGGAGAGATGGATATCTGAAAGAAAATCACAGTGCTTTTCAAAATGAGGAAATCGATTTCAGGAAGGCAACTAGAACTTTACATTGCAATAGTCTGTAGAAATACCATGAACAGGTGGAATAGAGGAGATGAAGTACAAGATAAATCTTTGTCCATAGATACTCAAAAATACTCTGGAAAAATGCACAAACAATATGGAAGAATGAAGAAATCTGACTAGAATGATTTAGGGTCATATCTTGGAGGCATAACATACAAACTGAACCCTAGAATGTGACTGTGAGCTAGTCAGGTGGAGAAGAGGGTAGCCTTCCAGGCAAAGAAAGTAGATTGTTAAAAGTCAAAAGAGCATGAAAATCTTGATGAGATTTGAGAGCAGCGAGAAGTTCAGTGTGGCTGAGGGGTATGTGGTGGGAATGGTGGGAGGTAAGGGTGCCATGGGACATGAAGCTGGAAAACGAGTTTAAGGCTGGATTTTGTAAATTTATAGGTTTTATTGGTCATGATAAGGAATTTGGTTTTCATCATGATAAGAAAGGGGTACCATGGTCCCCATTGCTGTAGGGCCATGGCATCGGGGACTAATTGCGAGTAGACTAGATACAACGTTGCAATTAACTGGAATTAGAAGTTGAGGAAGAGAGAGCTGGGTCAAGGACTATTGATTGGCAGATAGGGGTCATTGTGGACTACCCTCTCTATATATATCCCAATGACTGAAAATTATATTTTTCCTTTTTTACCCTCAGTTTCTGTTTTTAAAAAATTCAGGTTGTTTCTCTAGGTCTTGATCTTGTTCACCCACCACCTTTTTTTTTTATCAAGACTAAAAGCATTTTTACTACGAATAATCCTTTCCTAAAGTTCCTTCAGCTCCTACATTCACTAATTCTTCCCATATGACTTGAAATAATGGTTTCATTGATATAAAAGGCAAATGAATCATCCTTTTAATGAGGAGGCAAAGTAACAGAGCTATTAGGCACTTGAGCATTGGAATTCAACGTGCTTGGATTAGGATTCCACGTCTACCTAGGCGTTTTCAATGAGTTAGTTTACTTTCTCTGCTTTTTCTGTAATAGCCTCTATCTAATAGGGCTATTGACATGAATAAATGAGAGAATCCATATAAAACATTTAGAATAGAGTCAGTAAAGATTAGTTTTTCACTGTGTGTTAGCTATTAACATTAGCAAATGGCTATCAGAATACACTAAACTTAAAAATATGTTCTGTTCAAACAACCAAACTTGTTTGAATGTATAGATACAAGCCCTTTTTTTTTTTCAATAAGTATGCTGAGTATTTAACTCTATTGGGAAAACAGGAAACTTACTTTCTAGTAATAGACTGGTTTTCCAGATAAAGAATGAAATAGGAATTAGCAAGACAAGAGCCTCTTACAACTCAGGAGCTTGGCTATATCAGAGACAATGTGATTTAGGTTTAGTACATGGAGGGTGGAGTGGGAGAAGAAATTGGGTGTTTTACAGTATAAAGTGGTGGGTGAGGTTAATCTTCCTGTGTGGTTTGTGAATCCATCCTCTAACATGGTAGAGTCGTCATTACATTATGGACAGAGATTTGGAAGTTGTAGACAAAAACTGGAGTTTCAATTGCCAAGTCAAATGCAACGTTGTCTCAGAACTCTGGGCCTCAGTTTCATGCCTACAAAATGAGGAAGTTGGATTAGATTGTCTCTAATGTTACTCTGACATTACTATCCTAAAATGAATCAATAATGATTTTAGCAAAGTGCTGTTAAACTGAACTTGGCCTCTATGTCCTTGCTCTCCTCTTGCCATCATTTTAAATAAATGCAGTTTATTGACTATGCCCCTGGAGGCTGATGGGGCACAATTTTAGAAGAAAACTTTCTAGGAAATGTATAAAATAGTTTACTCCTAAAAGTAAAGCTTTTAGCATCCTTAGTGACACCACAACCTTAAGGAAAAATGTACCCTTTCCAGCTGAAGACAAGTGGTTTAAATAGCAGTTCTAGAGGATGCATAAATAACCGGATTAGTGGCTTATCCTCAGGCAGGTCCAATTAAGAATTTTGCTCTTATTTCCACGTGTCCACTCTTCCTTGTCCATCTCCCATGGGGTCATACCCTCTCCTGCTGTTCCCTTCAAGAAAATTTCTTTGCAATATGAGTATTTCTTGTGAGCTCTAAAGATATAAAACTTTGCTCTGTGCCTTTGTAAATTCCTTCTCCTTGATAATGGTTTTTTACAACTGAATTGACCAAATTAATCACATTCATTTTCAAAATTATCGATAACACTGAAAAGAGTAAAGAAGCAGGGAAAAAATCATCTATAATCTCACAGCCCAGTAGTAACTGTGATTGGAGTTGTCAAAAGACAAAACTTCAACAAAAATTCAGTTAAATGATCTAATGGGCTTTTATTTGCAATTTATGAATTGGGTGCCATCTCATTGAAAATAGAGGGGTGCTGTGCTGGGCATGGCAGAACAATTAATTTTTATAAGGTAGATAGAGCAGGAATGAGGAAACAACAGTCTGATACAAAAAGTGGACTGGTTAACGTGAGATTACTTCAGGTTACTTTCCCTGTGTTAAAGCAGAGGGGACTTCCTTATCATCCTGGATAAAACTAGTCTATTTTGGAATTTAGCTATTATCTTTCTCTCCCGATTTCTTGGAATGTCAGGTGAATAATTTACTTTTGGTTTGGTGATGTGGAACTTTACCATGAGTGACTCCATTTGGGTTTGGTCTAGTGGAGGACCACTAGACCTAGTGGTGGAGCTTGGTCCAAATAAATGGGCTCCTATAATTTTTATTTAGTAGAGTTTAACATTTTTAAAAATATTTTATCCCTTTTTGATATAAATGATTGAAAATAGCTTCAAAGTTTTTTTCCTAGCAGTATTTATAAACATTTCCCCATTTCATTAAAACATTCTTGAAGAATGGATGCAGATTATTCCATTTGGGGGTCATACGCTTTCTTAGTTAGTCTTCCATTGTTGGACATTTTCTTCTGCCTTTTTTTTTATTTCGGCATATTACGGGGTTACAGATTTTAAGGTTTCAATAAATGCCCATTTCCCCCCTCCCCCCACAAGTCTGAGTTTCCAGCATGACCATCCCCCAGATGGTGCATATCTCACTCATTATGTATGTATATACCTGCCCCCTCCCCCCTCCCACATGCCCACTACCCTATTACTGTAGTACCTGTGTGTCCACTTAGGTGCTGCTCAGTTAATACCACTTTGCTGGTGAGTATATGTGGTGCTTGTTTTTCCATTCTTGGGATACTTCATTTAGTAGTATGGGTTCCAGCTCTAACCAGGAAAACATAAGATGTGCTATATCACCGTTGTTTCTTAGAGCTGAATAGTACTCCATGGTATACATATACCACATTTTATTAATCCATTCTTGGATTGATGGGCACTTGGGCTGTTTCCACAGCCTTGCAATTATGAATTGTGCTGCTGTAAACATTCGAGTGCAGGTGTCTTTTTTG
>VSMD01100780.1:0-22931 GCA_008750895.1 Mirza zaza | reverse complement strand
TGAGACAGAGTCTCATTTTGTTGCCCAGGCTAGAGTGAGTGCCATGGCGTCAGCCTAGCTCACAGCAACCTCAAACTCCTGGGCTCAAGCCATCCTGCTGCCTCAGCCTCCCAAGTAGCTGGGACTACAGGCATGCGCCACCATGCCCGGCTAATTTTTTCTATATATATTAGTTGGCCAATTAATTTCTTTCTATTTATAGTAGAGATGGGGTCTCGCTCTTGCTCAGGCTGGTCTCGAACTCCTGAGCTCAAACGATCCGCCCACCTCGGCCTCCCAGAGAGCTAGGATTACAGGCGTGAGCCACCGCGCCCGGCCTGTTTTACCTGATTTTGAAAGAAGCAAGAGTGCAAGGAAATGTTCCTGTCCTGCTAGGCAGACAAGTGCACAGGTGCAGACATACAGCCTCGTTGTGGGGGCCTTAGGGAGTGATGGGAGCTGGGGTGAACTGGGGCTTACACAACCTCTGCTAAGAGGGCCACGCTCCTCTGCGAACAAGCTCATCACAGCCACATGGGAATAAGGGCCTGGAGACTGTAGCTTTCTGATCTCTCATTACAGAGCAGAAATCCAGATTTTTATGTGAAATCTACCTAGTTTTCAATGTAGTTTGAAGTTTTGTTTTAGCACATTTGGAGCCAATGTGCTCCTGGAAACTGGGTGGGACCTGAGGGCTGCCACTTGACCTCTAGGAAAAGACATTGCAACCAGGTGACAAGGTGACAAGTCGTCCTGCTCCAGTCGTGCCCCTCCCCCACTGGTGCAGACACAGACTCATTCGCTGAAAGTCACAGCAAAGTCCCACTGTTTCATCAGAGTCAGGGTCCAGAACCTCCAAATATTGCCCGAGGGTCATCTGTGACAAGGCCGCCTCCCTTATTGAAAACCACTGAACACTTACGAAGGGTGAATTTTATGGCAGGTAAAATATACCTCAATTAAGCTGTTGTTTTTTTTTAAAAGGCAAAAACATGCTCAGCTCTAACCCACAACTTTAGGACCTCAGGCTCCTTCCAAACCTGATCACAGTTCACACGTTTTCTTCCTCACATGCCGCATGATGTTTGGCTGTAAGTTGAAACTGAGTTCCCATTAATTATTGATTTTGTTCCAGAGAATACTTGTTAAAGAAGAACTAATGCTATTGTTTTAGAACAAATACTGCCCAAATACTGTCTTTAGTAGGATTGTAATCAGCTTTACCCACTTTCCATCTAATCTGATTGAAGCAGATTTTCTACAAAATCTTTTTTTTTTATTTTGTTGCTATTAAAAGGTTGCCTGTTTGGATCTGCCTCCAAGTCTAAGTTCCTGGGATCAATTTATAAGTTCACAGATGACCTAACCAAAGATGGAATTGCTTTACTTTTAATTAAAATAGAAAAGGGAGAGAGAGAGAGTTGGAAGGGGTGGATTTTCACATATAGCAGAATCTGGGGGTGGAATGTCGGGTCCTGCATTATTGAGTCTATTCAGCCTATTTCCCCGGCTGTGTTATAAGTCTGTTCATCATAATGCCTCCTGACCCTCTGCACTTACTCCATCATAATTATCCTTTAATACTCTTATAAATGAACTTTTAGCTTATCTTCCATTAATTCTCCAGAACAAGCAAAGCCATCTAAATAAAGTGTTTAACCCTTTCGTGGCCTCCCCTTTCTCAGGTTGGGTGGAAGGTTGCTAGATGGGGAATTTCATTACACTCCCGTGTAGACATGAATTCGAATTGGCCACCTGCCTCTCCTCCCAAGTGGAGATTCGCAGCAATTTGTGGAGTGAAGTGAGTAACCCAAGGCCTGCTGGCACCAGATGTGGGGAGTACCCAGTCTGCATCTGCCTGCTGCCCAAGAGTGGGCTTAGAAAGGGGCTGGGTCTGGGAGGGAGGTTGGGTCAGCATGGAGCACAGCTGCATGAGCCCCGGGACGCACCGTCTGCAGTCATAGTGCACAGAGGTTGGGGCCTGCCTTGCCTTCGTAACACAAGGGCCGCCAAGCAGCTCTGGGCCCTGCCGACTCCAGGCTCAGATCCCCCTGCACCTTGGTAGCCGTGCATCCCCTGGGCAATGAACTTTGCTGGCTTGGTCAGTTTCCTCATCTGTAAAATGGAAATGGTTTTAGTGTGCATCCCACAGGGTTTTGGAAAAATGGAAGGAATCAAGGCTGGTGCAGCACTCAGCACTATGCCAGTAACATTCACCGCGCAGGCGCTGTCTGGCTCAGCCCTACCTGCGCCACACACCTGTAGGCGCTGACAGCGATTCCTGCAAACACCTGCAAATGGGATTTTGTCTGGCCTGGGAGCTCCCATAGCAGCTGGGAGTGCCAGACAGTGAGTGCCCCCGGAAACAGCCCTCCACCCACGAGGGCAGGAAGAGGTCTGAGGCTGCTCCAGCGGCCTGGCCACCAGGTGGGACACCCCCTCGAGTATGTTCTCACTCTCCAGGTCACCAGGGCTGCCCGTGGGGATGAAGCCCTGGTCGTCTGAGGCAGTACCCAAAGGATGTCGCTGGTCTTGGCTCCTCCCCTCATTTCTCCCCTCCCTCACTATGACAGAATTTCCTGAGACCACCTAGAAACAGTTAGCTACAGCGGTTTTATCCCAGCTGCACATCCCCTTAGCGCCAGATTGCTAGTGGCCCATATCCCCTGAGCCACTGTGAGTTTCCTCCACTCTGTTTTTTGTTTGTTTGTTTTTGTTTTTGTTTTTGCCATGAATAAATCTTTAATAGTCTTCAAAGCAGAAATTTTACAGTTAGCAACGATTCACCACACTTTACAGCAGATATTCCAAACAGGTTGAAGTAAATGTATTTTTAAAAATTCCCCATAAGGTTCTACAGAAAATCTGGGTATGGTAGCTCATTGAGGAGGCTGAGGCAGGAGGACTGCTTGAGCCCAAGAGTTAGAGGCTGCACCTGTGATTAACACCACTGCACTCCAGCCAAGGTGACACAGCAAGACTCTGCCTCAAAAAAAAAAAAATTCTACAGAAAAATAAAAGCTAACATTTATAATCTAGGGGTCAGAAAACTTTTAAGCAAAATACAACAGGATAAAGGAAAAACAGCTGATTTGTCTAACTACATTAAGAGAGCATTACAAAAGAGCTATATAATAAAAATACTCAATTTGAGATTTCTAGCCCAGATATCTCCCCTGAACAGGATACTCAATATTTCTACTTGTATATCTAACAGACATTTCTGAATTATCACTTTCCAAACAAAATACCCAATCTTACTTCAATGAATGTACAGTCACGCATTGCTTAAAGATAGGGATAGGTTCTGAGAAATGTGTTAGGTGATTTCGTCACTGTGCAAACATCAGAGTGCACTTACACAGAGCTAGGTGGTCTAGCCATATGGTACAGCCTACTGCTCCTAGGCCACCTCTGCACAGTTTGTTACCGTCCTGAATCCTGTAGGCAACAGTAACACAATGGTAAGTATTTGTGAATCTAGACACATCTAAACATAGGAAGGCAATGTGCTGTGGTACCACTTTATGGTGGCTATGGCATCACAAGGGGATAGGGGTTTTTTGGCCCCATTATAATCCCATGGGACCACTACCATACATGTGATCTGTCATTGACTAAAACATTATCGTGCAGCACATGACTCTACTCCTCTCTGGGCTTTCCTATCCTGGTTAATGTTCCTTCTCTTCCAGTTATACAGCCCCAAATACCCTAGAGTCATCCTTGATTGCTTTTTCTTGCTACCCCATCCAGAAAGTCAGGAAATCCTGCCAACTCCACCTGTAAAATATATACAGAATGCAACCCCTTCTCACCTCTTCTGTTACCATCCTATTCCTCGATCAGGCCTGAGGCAGGCATTCGGTGGAGGGGAGGTGACTGGCCCAGGGCTGCCATCTCTTCTGGGAAATGAGGTCCAGAGCCCAGCATCTCTGAACAAGCAGAGTAGGCAGCCTAGTTCACCTGCCTGAAACCTGAGTTTATGAGTCTGCTCTGGTCATACAGGCCAGCCACAGATGACCTGTCCCTGCTCAGGGGCCTGGGGTTCCTCATCTCCAGCCTTGTTATGGCTTTGTGGTCTGGTCCAAACTTGTTCCCAGCTAGGTCACTGAGCTGACGGATGCTCAAAGTCACAGGAGCCCCGGCTGACTCAACCTACAGGACTGACCAAAGCCCCAATGTTAATTCCATTCTTTGTGTTCATTTCTGGGAAATGTCCTCCACAGACAGAGAAGGACCACCCCAGCCCAAGACTGGAATGACCCAGTGACCTCCTCTGGGGCACCTTTGTACTCCATCTCTCCTGAGTCCCAGCCCAGAGTCCAGAGCTCCAGTCTCTTTGTTTGGTTCTGTTTCCATGGGGCCCCCATGGCCTCTGTGACATCATGATGCAAATATCTTCTGTCTCTGACAACGATTTCTCCAAGGTTCTACTACAGTGGCTCACCCACCACTCAGAAGGCAGAGGTAGCATTTTCCACACAGGTTCTGGGGTCTGGTTTGGCAGAAATATCAATTCATCCACTCCTCCAGCTGAAGGTCCTTAGCAAGTCATTTAAGCTCTCTCCATTTCTGTTTATTTCACATACAAAATGAGGAAAATAATACCTATTGTGTAGGTTTAGTAGATGTGAAGAATAAAGCACATGCTTTTGTATGATTAATTTGGAAATGGTGAAATCAGACGTCTTTTTCAAACACCAGGGAGTCTGAAAAATTAAAGAGGTAAGAAGAAAACAATTTTTTTTAAACAAGAGGAACAGGATCCTGAGAGTTCAATTAGAGCACGGCAATTGTTCTCTCTTCCTTCCTTCCTTCTTTACACCCTCATTCAAATTTGCTTAAGCCAGCGCCAGGACTAGGATGAGGTGCTAGAATGAAGCAGTAATCAAAACATATAATAGTTTTAATAATAGCAATAATTATTAAAATTTTTCTTAAAATTATTAAATAATTCTTAAAATCAAAATTAATACCAAAAAACTCCATGAGGAAGAAAACATCAACATTTTAAATAAAGACAAGATTTGATTACTGTATTAAACCAAAAAGTGAGTGAGCATAGAAAGATTGAATTTTACACCTTGAGAACCTGCAATTCCAGGTAGACAGCATCACAAATTCATCCTACTTGGTCGAACTCATGGTTCAGTGTTGCCTTCTACCTCCTCACACCTGTCAGGAGCTCAGGAACAAAGGTGGGCTCAGTGGACAGCTTCTGGTTCCCTTGGACATTCCTTTGTTAGCCTGTGTGTAAGGAAAGGAAGAGGTTGCAAATCAATATAGTGACACTGGGAGCTACAAACCAGACTACTCCCTGGTGGTTCTTTCTCTTTCCCCATTCTTACCTTCTCAGGATTTGGCCCCTTTCTAGCAAAAGAAAGTTATGGGAGGAAAAAAAGAAATGGCCTCTTGACTACTGATGCAGTTCTTGATCTTCTTCTATGGAGGACTCTTGTCTTAGTCTACTTCGTGTTGCTACAACAAAATACCTAAGACTGGGGAATTTACAAAGGACAGAAGTTGATTTCTCACAGTTCAGCAGGCTGGGAAGTCTAAGATCAAGGCACTGGCAGATCCACTGTCTGGTGAGGGCCCAGTTTCTGCCTCCAAGATGGTGCCGTAAACACTGCATCCTCTGGAAGAGAAGGATGCTGTGGCCTTACATGGTGGAAGGTGGAAGGGCAGAAAGGGACAAACTCTATCAAGCCTTTTTATAAGAGAACCTAATCCCATTCACAAGGGAAGGAGCCCTCATCACCAAATCACCTCTTAAAGTCCCCATCTCTTAATACTATCACATTGACTATTAAGTTTCAACGCCTGAATTTTTGAGGGGACATACTCAAACCATAGCAATTGTCAAAAAATGGTCTCGATTTTTCATGCCTAGAGCTCAACCTGATGACGTCACATCTCCACTACCTCCATGGACTCCACGGCCTTCACTTTGCACCTTGCAAATCTATGTGGCTGCATTTGTGGTAGCTGGAGCCACCTGTGGCCAGTGCCACCTCAAAACCCCCTGGGCATGACAGCAGAAGGCAAGGAAAGACTCAGCAGTGCACAAGAGGGAGCTGCAGCTGAGCAGTGTGCGATGAATGGCAGGTTTTCTGTAGATGCCCATTGTCAGGTTGTGTGGGCTGAGCCCCTGGGCCACCTGGGGAGGGGCAGGCAAGGAGAAGCCCCTTACAAGACTTGGCCCCAGTGGATGGACAAGAAAATGTTGGTCATGCCGGCCACCCACACAATTGACTTCTGCAACCCCGCTCCCTCCATCTTGGCAGAAGAATTGCAAGGAACTCCATGGAAAGCATCAGAAGCACTGGGGTCAGGGCATCAAGGCCAGCTTGTCTTCTGTCCATGCTGGGTTCTGCCATCACCCAGAGCACAACTAGAGAGCCTGCCTGGAATTCCAGAACAAGGAGGTGAGCTGCAGAGAGTGACTTCACGGGAAGGGCCACTGTGAAGGTTTTTCTAGCAGCAGACAACTTTCTGGGGTCCATGCACTTCTCCATCTTCCAATAATATCTTGGGCCTGTGTAAGCTGTAACCATAACTATGAAAGTAGGCTCTGCATCTGAAGTGAAGAAGGACTCTGACAAGTTAGCAGATGTAACCGAGGAGCAACCTGAAGTGTAGCAAACCAACAGAATCAGCCATCTGATCCTGAGGAGAAAGGTTCCCAGCCATCTCCTGCAGCTTAAAACCAAATTAGTGTACTCTGCCAGAAGAGACAGAAAGAGCCATCTAAGAGAAGAGGTATTTCTCACTTCATATCCCCATGGCTAAAGAAACAAAAGTCACTTACTAGTGGCCAAAGATGGAGGAGATAAAAAAAAGCCTACCCATGCAGTTGCGGAAGAACAGGTCTTAGATAAAGAGGAACCCTTTCCAGAAGATAAGAGACAGGCCGAGGATGATGCTGAAGAAGTGGCTCAGAGGAAGCAACTGGAGAGTAAGGTTGAAGTCAAGGAAGAAAAACCTTCCATGAGCAGAGCCAAGAGGCAGCCTGCTGAATTAGTAAGTAAGGAGAGAGAAGAGGAGAAGGTAAAGGAAATAAAGGAAGACAAATCAGAAGGAGCAGCAGCAAAACGAGAGACCAAGAAAGCACAGACCAATTAAATAAAAGCAGAGAAGGCCTCTCAAAAAAAGCCACCAAGAAGACCAAAACTGTCCAGTGTAAAGTGATCCTCTTAGATGGCACCGAATATAGCTATGACTGCTATATATAGCTGATAAGGGACAAGTGTTATTTGACAAAGTGTGTGAATACCTCAATCTCTTGGAGAAGAATCACTTTGGACTTATGTTTCAGGAAAACCCTGAGGAAAAAAAACTGGCTAGATCCCACAAAAAAAACAGATAACTGCAAAGTGTTCCCTGGCTGTTCACTTTTAATGTGAAGTTTTATCCTCCTGACCCTTTTCAATTGACTGAAGATATCACCAGATACTTGTGCCTTCAACTCCAGCAGGACATTGCCTCTGGCCACCTGCCCTGCTCCTTTGTGTTTCATGCCCTGCTGGGATCCTACACACTGCGGCCTGAACTTCGAGAGTATGAACCAGAAGTTCCTGGCAGTGCTGACCTCAGTGAATGCCAGTTTGCCCCCACATAGACTAAGGGGCTGGAAGAGGTGGTGGCAGAGCTGTACAAAAACCACAGGGGCTTGTCTCCAGCATAAGCTGATTATCGGTTCATAGACGAAGCAAAGGCATTGTTGACCTACATGATGCTAAGGACTCTGAAGGTGTGGACAGCAAGCTGGGCGTGTGTGTTGACAGCTTCCTCATGTACAAAGGCAGGTTGGGACTTAATCATTTTGCTTGGACAAAAATCTTGAAAATTTCCTATAACACAGTAACTTCTACATTAGATTTAGACCTGCAGAGATGGAATAGTTTGAGAGCATCATTGAGTTCAAACTGCCAACCACTGGACAGTGAAAAGGCTATGGAAAGAGTGTGTCACTTTCTACAGGCTTGAACAGCCACCAAAGACCAAGTTGCTGACCTTGGGGTCCAAATTCTGCTACAGTGGCCAGACCCAAGCACAGGCTCACCAGGCAAGCACTCTCAGAGATAAGCCAGCACCACACTCTGGCCATGCTTCCAGTAAACAGGTCTCCAGGAGTCTTGATGAAGCTCCAGTTGACTTGACTGTGGTCCAGCTGGTGTTGTGGACCACAGTCTTATGAAGGATTCTCCTGTCTCTGCTAGGGAGATTTCAGCATATGGCCCTGAAGTTGTTAGCATTGAAAGGAAGTGGCCATTTTGTCATCTTCTAAATTTCTCTTTGGCAGATTAAGGGTTCTGCAGTGCCCCATGGGCTTGAACGATCATCCCGCTCTGTTTTCCAGCTTCATGCTTGGGTTGCATCCCTCCATCCAGCCACCAATCGACCACCTTTGATCAAATCATCCCCTGCAGGTAAGCTGCCTTGCGCACTAGGGAGGCCACAGACTCATCTGTCATCCTGTTCCAGTGGCATTTTCCAAGTAGATGCAGCTACAGTCTAACCAGGAGTGCGGAACCTGTGGCCTTGAGGCCACATGTGGTCTTCTGGATCTTTGAGTGTGGCCTTTTGACTGAATCCAAACTTCACAGAACAAATCCTTTATTTGTTAATCCTTAATTAAAAAGATTTGTTCTGTAAAACTTGGGTTCAGTCGAGGGGCCGGTTAGACTCTAAGCAGTGTCTACCCCATCTGTGAAATCCGTGGAGCCCCCACACTGTGCATTCCTTCAGGAGGTGCCAAACATGCCAGTTCCCGTTCCCTGCCCCAGGGAGTTGGAGTAACCAGAATGGATGTGCTGGGCTGGGGTCCACAGAAGCAGAAACAAGTCAGGGGTTCAAGGCATGTGGTTTGTGGATGGGACAGGGAAAGGAGGAGGCATGGGCTTTGAACCCCATCCTCCCCTCCAGGCAGTCCTAGGCCACTGGCTGCAGAGGGTGGAGAGCAGCCTCCTCTCTCCAGAGGGGTCCAGGAGCAGGTGGAGTTCATCATAAAACGGCAAGTTTGGAGTCTTTCTCTCTCTCACTCTTCCCCCCTGCTTTGCCCTTCCATCATGGGATAATGCAGCAAGAAGGCCCTTGCCAGATGAAAAGCCCTTGATCTTGGACTTCCCAGATTCCAGAACTGCGAGCAAATAAATTTCTGCTCTAGAAATTACCCCAAATTACTCAGTCTATGGTATTCTGTTATAGCAGCACAAAATGGACTAAGACAGGGTCTCTTAGGAGGCTGCAGTCAGTCGTCAGCCTGGGCAGCCATCATCTGAAGGCTTGACTGTGGCTGGAGGATCCACTGCCAAGGCAGCCCCTCACATGGCTGTTGAGTTGGTGCCGGCTGTGGTGGGAAGCCTTAGGGCCTTTCTATGTGGGTCCTGCCACAGGGCTGCATGGTGGCTGGCTTCCCTCCAGCAAGAGCCATCCAAGAAGCAAGATGGGCGCTGCAATGCCTTTTAGACCTGGCAGCATTCTGTTGGCAGCCCTGATTCAGCATGGGAAGGACTGCACAAGAATGTGGCTCCAGGAGGTAAGGACCACTGGCAGTCGTCACCTGGGAGACTTGAAGGTCACAAGACAGAGGGAGACTAGACATGCTATGGAAATTGTGAGTGGCCATGTCAAGTTCCTGATATTCTGGAAACATTGGTAGAGGATGATAAAGATGAAGAATTAGCAAGGAAAGGAGGGAAGAATAAAAAGCAAACCTGTTTGTTCTTCATTGGACAGTGGTATGCAAAACTTTCTTTTCTCACTTCTTTATTATGAAGTTATTTAATGACTTAAATAATTATTTAAATGATTTTTAATTGATTATTATTTAAATGATTTAAAATGATATCAGTAATATATGTATGTATCTTTAGGACAAGAATGTCTAACAATGCAGGTGATAAGAAAGCCTTCCTTAACCAAACAACCCTGAATGCCAGCCCCTTCCCAGAGGTAATCACTGTTACCACGTTGATGTGATATCCCAGGATTTCCCTTTACAGCTCTCCCAGTATGTTACATTTGTGGGTGTGTGTGTGCACATGTGTGCACTCATGCACACGTGTGTTTGTAGGTAGGAAATGGATTTCATTTCATGAGAAAATGTAATTTCATTTTGTGTTTATTAACAAAAATTGTACAGCGTATCGTTGCTCTTCAAACTATTTTTTCACTTATCAAGATGTCTTGGACCTCATTCCATGCGTATGCATTTAAGTCTTACCTTGTTCTTTTTGATTGCTGCGTGGCATTGCACAGTGTGTATGTACCATGGTTGTAACCATTCCCCTAATGACGAAGATTTAGGCTGATTGGATTTTTTCTATTACTAGCAATAAACCTTGTATATGCATCTTTGTACATTTACTTCCAGATTATCACTTCTGAGTGTTTATATAATATGTTATCTTCTGTTGCCAATTCTTAATTTTATTGTATTGTGCTCAGTAAGTGTGACCTATATGATGATTTCTATTTGGGACAATTTGTTGACAATTTCCTTATGGCTAACCTATCATCAATTTTTGTGATTGTGCTACGTATGGTTGAAAATAATGTATATTCTGTGGTGGCTAAAAAGACTTATTATCTATTATATGAAGTTTGTCTCTATGTTTTTCAAGAGCTTTGTTTATTTTTATCTTCCTGATCTCTGTCAATTTCAAGACATGTGCATTTAAAATCTCACATATGATGGTGGATTTTAAAATTTCTCTTTGTGTTTCCATCAGTTTCAATAAAAGTATTAACAGTTATTCACTGGCTGCTGTGTGTCAGACCCTGTGATAAGGACTTTACATATATTTTCTCATTCAATCCTTACAACAGCCTACGAGGGGAAGCATTGTCATTATTGTTTTTCAGCTGAGAAACCCAAAACAAAGAGGAAACTTAAATCACATTCCTAAAACGCAGCAAAGTTGAGATTCAAGCCCACTCTTTGGCTCCAGGTTGTGTGCCGCGATCACAACGGCTTTCCCCTGAGCCACCATGTTTTTTGTTTTTAATTTTGAGACAGGGTCTCACTTTGTTGCCCAGGCTAGAGTGAGTGCCATGGCGTCAGCCTCGCTCACAGCAACCTCAAACTCCTGGGCTCAGGCAATCCTGCTGCCTCAGCCTCCAGAGTAGCTGGGACTACAGGTATGTGCCACCATGCCCGGCTAATTTTTTCTATATATATATTAGTTGGCCAATTGATTTCTTTCTATTTATAGTAAAGACGGCATCTCGCTCTTGCTCAGGCTGGTTTTGAACTCCTGACCTCGAGCAATCCGCCCGCCTCGGCCTCCCAGAGTGCTAGGATTACAGGCGTGAGCCACTGCGCCCGGCCCCCGATGTTATTTTATACACCACTTAAAAAGAAAAAGCTACCAACCACTATGACGCCATGCTTTCTTATGGGTGAGAATTTTTATATTTATTGAGAGAGTTCTTTTAAACTTATTTATAAATGATTTTAGCATATATTTGTCTTGAGCGCATACAGAAAAGGAGCATACAGGTGAAATAGACTGGTCGCGGCACTCCTGAGACTTGTTTGCTTTCAGAACCTCATGCTTCAGCGTCACTTTTTGAATTAGAGCCACCGCCGTCCCTGTTTTCCACACATCTTGTCCTCTGTCCCCTCAAGAGCTCTGGGGATGCAGGATTCCTTAAGGAATGCTCTGTTATTGCCTCCAAGGTTTTCTTCCAAGGTGTGCACGTCCATTCACATCGATGCTGCTGCTTTCTTGATGTTAGCAAGAAACGCTACCAAAAGGTCCTCTGGCAAAGGCCAGGACCCTGTTCCTCCCACATGGCCCTCCCATGGTTCTCGGACAGAGATGCGGGGTTGCTGCCATTCATCCGGCCGCCCGGCAAGCACATGTGAGCCCAGGCACAGACTGCTGCCCAAAGACATCGTGATCATGGACATCCTAATTTCACAGCTGTTAGAAAGGAAAACAAACGTGTTTCAAGACAATGCAATGAGGTACATGAAGGTTCGTGATACATCCTCTGCATGGCTGGCACATTTATCAATATGAAGCATGCATTTCACTGTTTTCCACCTGAAATTCTAAAGGGGAGTTATTTTAGATATACATTAAGGTTTTATTTTAGTTTCAATATTCAGCCTATCTGATATCTGTACCTAAATCTTATGCCCATAAACTGAAATTTGGACCTGCAGAAATATCCAGAGAGCTATGACAGGTGTATCAGGGAAGTGGTTTCTTGATGATTTGAATGTCCGCTCTGTGCTCCTGAGCCTTTCACAGCTAACCACGCGCTAAGTCTGAGTCTGAACAGTGAATCTGACTGAAGACAGATTTGTGTAATGGAAAATCAGTACATAAGTACATTCCTGCAGCTACCATAGACACAGGACAAGTAGTGCTGAGTGTCGCATGGTTTAGCAACTGCAGACATACACCGTGCAATACACTGTGTTGCTTTCCTTCCCTGGCTGTGTGCCGAGAACCCAACCGTAGCACAACAGGGTGAGTCAGGACAGCTGCTGGCCATCGGCAGAAAGAAATAGGGAGACGACCACTTCTTAAATGAAAAGCAAACTCCCTGACGCACAGAGACCTAAGTGCTGCCCGCTCCTATACGATCTGTTCAAACACCGTGGAAAGTTACCGTGGGACACCGAGGGTCCTTTTGAGAGGCTGAAACATGACAAGGACCACAGCAGGACCAGGACCCAGGAGTGCCACCACGGAATATCCGGACACAGCAACCCCAGGGCAGGAGCCACATCTATTTCAGTTCATCATCACGTTCCCAGCACCTGGCACAGGTGGGAAACAGTGACAAGAAACAGCAGAGAGAATTGAGGCTCTAGCTGCCCTTGGATGCCCACGTAAGTCCCTGCTGCCACATAATGTGTCCCTGCATTAGAAAGAGCTTTGAAGAGCTATGACGGGGCTGGAATTCACTGGGCAGGTTCATGGAGTCCTGGCGTTTTAGTGGAAGAAACAGCACTGGGACACCTGTCGTTAGAGCTTCTCAAACCACACCATCACTCCTGCCTTCTGTTTGAAGTCCACACCACAATGGCACAGTCCCTCAATCTCTCTCCAAGCAAACGGGGTACTTATCCTCCCGCGATGGCAAATCAAAGATTCCACAGGTTCATGGGTAAATTCTCCAAGAATTTATCAACACCCAGCTTGGAAAATTCTTTGTGTTTGACTAGTTTCTGCCCTCCGGTCTGTCCCGTTAGAGAAGACTAGGTGAGGGCTTGGCCAATGAGAGGAAGCTCCAGGAATGATCGCAGGGAAGCAGCTGCTTTGTCATTTTATTTCTCCCAACTCGCCAAGGCCCCACAAAGAGACTTTGCTGAGGAACGAGCTGGAGGTGCTCGTGATCTGTCAGCAGACGATTGCTGAGTGTGCACCGTCCCTGCCTGGCCACAGCAAAGTGTGGAAAACACTCTCTGCCTCAGGGACAGTATAGCTAGCAAGGCAAAACAAACACGCACACATTAAACGGCATGCAACTCCATTCTAATTGGTAGGAAATAAGCTAAAGGGTCACAACCTTGTTTTTTAAGTTTTTATGAAATTATGACATTCCTACAAAATCATAAATGCACCAATCATAAATGTACGGTTCATTGAATTTTCACAAAATGTTTACACTCAGATCAAGAAATAGAAAGTTACCAGATCCGTAGGGTGGGGTGGAATCGGAATTAGGGTAGTTTGAATAGTGGGCCAATATGTGGAAAAAGAGAGAATTCTTTCAAAGGGAAGAGGAAGCACCCTCCCCAACCACCCAAGGCCCCCACGCCCCTGGCTTATGACACCGATGTTTTTTGAACATCGCACAACTGGAATCACACAATGTGAGCTCCTGGCTTCTCCTGGCTTCTCTCACTCTGCATCGTGTTTGTAAGATTCATCCGTGTTGCGGTTCATTCGTTGCCTTTGCTGTGCGGTATTTCACAATCTATTTATCCATCCACTGAGGACAGGCAATTGAGTCCTCTCCCGTTTGGGCCTATTACAGACAGCGCTGCCGTGGGGGCTTGGCCACACATATCCGCACGTCGGTGTTGACGCCCCATTGGAGGGATGCTGGGTCGTGCGGTGCCTGTGGTCAGCTCCTGTGGCCACCACCGCACGGGTGCCCAAAGTGGTTGTCTCCTAGTCCTGTTTCATGATACTTTTGACTTCATATTTAAATACAATCACCCTCGGAGGGAAAACACATATCTATTGAGCACCTAATGTAACCCAGCCATGTTTCCAGGTGGAGTCAGTGCTGGGAGACGTGGCTCTCCACCAGATGGGGTTCCAAAGGTTTGGAGTAAAGGAAAACATGCATATAGTCAAACTGCCCTTGACCGTCCCCTGGAAAACCACTGTGTGGAAGACTGAGTGATAAACCATCGAGCAGCAGACACAGCCATGACGAGGATCACGTGCCTGAGAATACCAGAGTACACTCAGCAGGTTCAGAATGTCACACTCACACTCGGCAATAACAGGCTTTAACACGGGAGCCAAGAACGACCACAGGGAGAGTCTCTGAGGTATGTGCTCATGGCGGGGTGGGGGCTGATCAAATCGCTGCTGCTCTTTGAGTTGTTTCTGGTTCTTTTTGTCTCCCTCTCTGCCTCTCTGTCCTCCTCTCTCTCTCTCCATGTAATTATATTTATAAAAGTCATATAATGTGACTCCATTTTTTAAAGGTGATGCATTTAGGCTCAGAGAGGCTAAGTAACTTGCCCAAGATCACAGAGCATTCAAACACACGACACTCTAACACCCAGGGCATGATCTTTCAACCACATGACCTCTTTTACAAAGCCACCAGCATCACATTATAAGGAATATAAACAGAGTCTCTTACCAGAAAGTCCCTTATATGTGAGCAAGTCCCTAGGACACAAATCTCAGTGAGATATGTGTAGAAATTCCTTGATTCTTCAGTTCTCATAAGAAGTGAACACCTAGTTCTCATCCATGAGGCTTTAATGTCTTGAAGTTCATCCGTGTCATGAAAGGGGTAGATTATACTCAGGAGTGTCCAGCAAATTGTTAAAGAAGATTTAGGACAGCAATTTGTGAAGGTACACTGCTCACAATGTAGCTTCTCCCGTGTCGTTTGCAAATGAAAAGAAACAAGCATCATACCTACTAGTACCTAGGCCGTGGCTTCTTCTCCAGTCAAGGTTGTGATTGTGCATTGTCATGGTCTGAGTTCTTTAGTTCTAAACATGGAACCCATTTGTTCTCCTGTGAGTAGGTCTTGATCCAGAGATCAGGTAAGAGTCCCCTAGAAGCACAAATGCTCCTGGTCCTCCCAGCCTCCCCAGGAGCTGAGGAAAGAGTAAGGGCACCCCTAGATATGTGCTGATGGACAAGGGCCCCCTTGGCCTGGAGAAGAGGCAGGTTGTTCCTGAGAAGCAGGGTCCCCTCCTCTGGGGGGTGGCAGGGGAAGGCAATTCCACCATCATGTTCCAATGGCATGAAACCGAGAGGACTATCCTGGTATCTCAGGTAACTCCAAAGAAAAGACAGTGGGACTAGCAGGTGTGGTCTCCAGACTTCTCACTGGAAGCCTACAGACCCTCGGGGCTGGGCCACCAGGTAGTACCAGCTCCTCCAATCCACATCACTAAAGGAGCAACCATACTCTTATATTTCAAACACAGAACTTGCAGTTAAATCAAACTGCTGAGATATAACCAAGATGCACGAATCTGATTTTAATTTAAGACCTAAACTTCCCAAAGAGCGTAGGGGACACTCTGGTGGCCAATGGTGGGAGTCTCATCACCAAGTGACATTTGCTTGGGAAGCCAAAGTCCCCCAGAAGGGAGCCTAGGGGGCTCCCTAGGGGCCAGGGAGCCTAGCCAATACGTCATCAGTAACATTGACTGCCCCTTGATCAACCTTTTCCTCTTTCAAATTATTTTTCCTCCATGGCTCCTGTGATAGTCTTTCCTGGGGTTTTGAAGGTAAATGTCCTCTGCAGGCTTCCCTGGGCAGGGACAGTCCATACAGTGTTTACTGCAACTTTAAGAAATTGTTTAATAGGAAAGGAATCTTCCTAAAAGCATTTTCTGATCATCGTTAAAGAATTCAATCCCTCTTTTAGCTTAGAGATAAATAACACCCTGATTACTGGAGCAAAGTACCTTGAGAATTTCACATTTATTCCCTGATGACATAATCCTCATGCCAATGAATTGACCATGTGACGTACATGCTCCTGCAATGCCACGTGTTAATGTCAGGGAATAAAATCACAATCTGATTTGATTTTTTTTTTTTTGAGGGGGGAGAACACGAAACAACATAATGCAGCCACATAATCATCGGACACAAAATAAGCTGTTTATCCGATTTTACATACCCTTACAATTGAATCTCACTTTTGAAATAACTATAATTACTTTCCAAAATGATTCATTTTCTCTGATTATAAAAGTCTTTGTACTTGTCGTGGAAAATACAAGAAATAAGAAATAACAATCACCCGTAAGCCTATGATCCACAAACAAGCCCTGTTCACATTTTAGGTCTATTGCATTTTAATGTTTTTCAATACAGGCATAATTTTACAACTCAATGTCATATTGTAGATACGACTTGTGCTGATTTTTTCTCACTTTGATTATTTGCATTCAACAGTGTAACTGTCATCAAAATAATTCAAAATCTGGAAGGATATATTATATGCTAAGGCATTAATCATAACCTCTGACTAGTAGGAATGTTGTTATCTTCTTATTTTCTGTATGTTTTACTGTCTGTATTTTCTAATTGTCCACAATGCACATTCACTGTTATGAACAGACTGTTTTTAAATTCAAAACGATTATTTTCTATGGCTGCATACTATTCCATCTCAGGGATATACCCTGGTTTACTTAATCTTTACCAAAATGGTGGGCACCTGCCCTTCCCCAGGTCTTGGGAGGAGCTATTGCAATGTGTTCAAGTGGTCACGTGCTTTTGTAAACTCTGCAACAGTAAACTGCAACTGAAGCCATTTGAGGCCCCTCCAAATTCCCTCCCACACATCTTTGCCATTGGGTTGTGCTGGGAGGACACTGAGTTGAGTGCATTTATGCAAATCACAGTAGCTTCTCCTTGTATCTGTCACTGCAGTTATCCGAGGCTGGGGTTGCTTTCAGGACCCTCCTAAGTCAGCAAATCCATAAGGATTTATTGAAGGGGCGTCTGGGAAGACAGCAGCAGTGACATGGGCTTTGAATCTCCTTGGATCCTACACAAAAATAACATGTCGATTAATAGCAAAGCCAAAAACACATGGACAAATTTCCAACAAAACTAGATGATAGAGTTCCCCTGCCCCCTAGACCCTCCACACAAGCAAGTGGGGACAACTGCCATGGCCACAGCCCGGTGTGCTGACAGCATCTGTGTGCAGGGAGAAGAAGGATGTGAGTGTAATTGGAGAAACCCAGAAAAGAGAGTGCTTTGGGAAAGAATTAAAAATGAAAGACAATCATCTTAGAAATTCAGGCTAAACTAGCAGGACTATAAGAGCAAATTATAAGCACCTAATGCCTTAAGAGATAAGAGGGATTTTTTTTAATCATAAAGAAAGAAAAAAAGAAATAAAAAGGATTTTTTTTAAGTGACAAATAGGCAAAAAAGATTCTATATATAGGTGATAGCAGCACCTGGAGGGAAAACCTAAAATAAACGAACAGAACGAATACTGAAACCTGTAATTACAGAAAACTTACCTGAAATATAGATTGTAAAAAAAAAGATTTGAAACTATGTGTTGAAAGAGCACAGTATGTACCTAAGAATGTCAACCCAGAATGACCAGCAACAAGACATAGTAAAATTACTGAACTTTAAAGACAAGTAAGTGATTCCTTGGGCATCTGGGTGGAAAGAACATGAAGGGGCATAAATGAGAGAGAAAATCCAATCACTGGCCTTGTTGACAGCCACACTTACTCCAAAAGGAAATGGAATAATCCATTAAATAAATAAGGTGCAAGAAAAGAAAATGTGAGCCAAGGATTTTATATCCTGCAAAATTGTTTTGAAATACAAAGGTCACAGATAAACTGCTCTCAACCTGCAAAACCTCAGGGGATGTGGCTCCCGGCCCCCTCTGAGGAGAGCGGCTGTCCCCCAGCACGCACCGCTGGGTGAAGAACACAGCCTCTTTCCTGAGATCTCCCTGCCACGAAGACAGGCTGGGTCTCATCACCAGGAAAGGCCAGGCGGCCCCAGGCTCACCCTGAGCTCTGTTACCGACAAGGAAGGACCCAGGAAGACCCGCCTGAGAGCCAGCTGTCCTCGGCACACAGATGGCGCACAGGGCCGGGCTGGCAACACTGTAGGAGCAGTCACGGTGCCGCCCCTCTGCGTGCCTGGCAGTTTGTACACACATTCTTATTCAAGCCTCTTAACAATGCTATAAAATAGGCATTAATCTCCTTTTACAGATTCCATGATGTGGAGCAGGTTGCTAACACGTGCTAGGTGCAGACGGGATCAAACCAGGTTCAGATGCATGTTCCTGCCTGCTCTTAGGGCTGCCGACCTCACGTGTCCCTGGGGCTCCCACCCTCTCCCACCTCCCCTGCAACACACGGCCCAGTCTGTGGGGCTGCTGTGGGGCCAAAGGCTGGATCCCTGTGTGAGGGAGAGATGCAATGACCTTAACCCCTTCGTCTAACAGATGTGTCAGGTTATCCTAGTTGTCCCCTGTGGCCTTGCCCTACCGCTTGCCCTACCCTGAGGGGACAGCACTTCCAGCCTCCCCACAGAGCCTGCTTCTCTGCTTGGTGTCCCCAGGTGCCTGGGAGCATCCTCAGCCACGCCCAGGGAAAGTAGGCAAATGCCAGGGGCACCCTCGCTGATGAGGGAAGGAAGTCACAGAGAAGTGCCCAGCTTCCCTGGCCTTGCTGGGACCACCCCAAATTGCACAGCTGCAGAGGGCCATTCTGAATCGGCTGTCCTCCTCCTAGCTCCCAACTCTACTTCTGGGGCCTGTTTGAGGGAGCCACACAAAGCCAGAGACAAGCCCCGAGGGCTGGAGTCTGCCGTTGTACTTGCGATCCAAGGAGCTGGTCTCGGTGAGCGCCACGGGGCTGTGTCCACGCAGGACGTGGTGTGGGGAAGGGGTGAGGATGTCCAAAAGGAACCTTCACACCCAGCCCAGATTGGCTGGAGCCAACTGAGTCCGCCATCCACTGGGGGGAGCATGAGCCAAGAGAGGATTCCCTGGGGGCGGGGGTGACAGGCCAGGCCCAGCAGCTGCAGGAGAGAGGAGAGAGCCTCAACGTGTGTGCTGGAGGCTGTGGGCCTGCGGGGACTCAAACGGGTCCTTTCTACCAAAGCATGAGCATCAGGACGACCGTCTCCAAATACTCCTCAAGTCCTAGTGCCCTAGGACTTCACACACACACCCTTCCCACAGAAAGGGCATCAGAGCACACATACAGAGGAAATCAGTGACATTCAGTTTGGTGTTGAAATCACGAGCATTTCGTGATGCCGCAAAAGAAATGCAGGCGTCCTTGGCTGTCCTGTACCAGAATGACCAAAACCATCACTACGTCCGCACCATCCTGTAACTAGGAGGTCTCCCTCAGTCTAGCGTCCAGGCAGACAGCACAGCAGAGCCACTGCCACGGCCACTGGTCCCAGAGAGCAGGGCCCGACGCTGGCTGGATACAGGCTGTCGTCTAGGGAGGGACCCCAGGGAGCAGGAGTGAGGCTGGGGTGTGATACGGGGGGTCGGCCGCTCTGTCTGTCTGGGGCCTTCGGGGATGCGTCTGAAAACTGTCCCCACTATGGGAGAAACGGGGCGCATTTGCCCAGAGGCCCCTGTGTGTCACTGCTCCAGGGGCCCCTGTGCGCCGGCTCCCCCCAGGCTCCACACACTGCACTGCCAGGGAGCCCCCGGAAGACGGGCAGAGGCCACAGCAGGCCAGTATGGCCCTGGGCAAAACCCACAGAGCCCTGCCAGGGTGCAAGGAGGGGCCAAGAAGGTGTAGGGGGTGGGGGCGGGTCCAGCGCCCCTGCCCCATCCTCCCAAACAGAGCACCTGCAAGGCTCTGCCCAGGGAGCTGGCCATGCCCTCACGTGGGCAGTCGGAGGGCTGAGGGGCTGATGCCCCAGGGGCAGCCCTCAGCTTATTGTTGGTGGATTACAGCATCCCTGCCCTGTGCTGGGCGCCCCAGGAGGTCCCCAGCACACACATGAACCTGGCGTTGGTGCACTGCCGCCTTTGACTGGGCTCTCGTCCCTCCTCACTACCCCCCCATACTGGTGCTTCCCGGGATCACATCCCAAATCCACTACTTGCCCCCACATCCTCGTCTCAGGTCTGCTTCGGGGAACCCAAACTAAAACAGTGACTAAGCCAGGATTTGACCCCGGCACTGCCTGATTTCAGGCCCAAACATTTAACCACGACACTGAGCTCAGTTTACTCCTGGTTCCCACTTGGTGTGTTGGCCTTGTGATGGCCACAGGATGTCAGCGTGTCACCCAGCTACTGGAGCCACCTTTCTGTCTCCTGCTCCAAAAAGACCTTGGCAAAATAGGCACCAGGGACTCTGGGCACCTTCCTCGCTTCTCCAAATCCAAGGACCCTTGTAGGAGGGAAACTGTCTTTTCACATCTCCACTCTGCATTTCAGGTCACGCAGTGTTCCCCTAACAACTCACCCCAGGGCATGGACTATTTTTAGAACAGCATGGAAGGTGCACTGGCTGGCCCGGGAGAGCACGTGTACCCATTGTCACCTCCACCTCGCAGCCCCATCTCCGCCCAGGCAAGGCCCCTGGGTCCTGCTGCCTCAGGCCTCTGTCCTCACCTCTGCCTTCCTCTCTGACTCCGACCCTCACTGCTGCTTCTCAGCACCGTCATCCCAGCCCTCCCCTCCTTCATCACGCGTTTTGACAGGACACTTCTTAGGCCAAATCTCCTGGTGACAGTTCCCTCTCCCACCTCTGTCTGGCTTTCAAAGTTGTTCTGATATTCATCCCCGACAGTGCTGACTTTCTAGAGAACTCTTCCTAGCTCCCCACGGTTCTTTGTTCATGGCACTTTGTGCACCCAGGTGTGCCGGCCCCACGCCAGGTGTGGTTCACGTGGGCAGACAACAGCAAGGCCCGTGGTCAACAGCATCTCTGTCCAGCCCTCCTGGGGTGGGGGCACCGTCCCCTAGCGGAGTCTCAGAGGCAAGGTGTGGGACATCTTGGGGACAGGGGAGGGAAAAGCCAAGGCCTGCAGAGAAAGGAGAGAGCCAGCAGCCAAGGTCGATTACAAAAGGGGAGAGGAGGAGGAGGCTTGGAGATGGGCCAGCCTGGGCTTGGATCCCTGTGTCCCTTTCAGAGCCTCAGTTTCCTCATCTCTAACACGTGGGTAGTCATATCAACTCCACAGGCCGCTGTGAGACGGGGACCCTATGATGAGACAGGTCCAGCGCACAGCACAAGGCCGGGCCCGTGACAGCGTCTGGACTCAATGCTGTTGTCGTCACTGCCAGTGATCATTTTCAAATCTCTGAGGCCCCTTAGACAGAAAACCAGGTGTTCTTGGTGGCCACTTGAGAGAGGAGAAGCAGATTTTTAAATCGGAATGAGTCGAAGAATTTTCTCCCAGCAACAGTTGTTAAATGCAGGAGGCCTTGGAATTTCTTTAAACGAGGATTCCATATCGTCGGGCTTGGGTGCTTTCTGCCAGAGAAGAGAAAAGACCTAGGTCATTCCTGAAGTTCCCCCTGGAGCCCCCATATCTTGGTTCTATGACTTCAAATCTCTCTAATTAACTTGTCTGGTTTAATCCCCGCTCCCCCAGCCCTCCCTCCGCCCCGTCCCAGCGCTGCATCCATTCTGCGCACGCGCTCCACGCGGGGACAGCTTACAAACCGCCGGTGTGCAGACTCACAGCCCCTCGACAACGTGCCGAGCAGACGGGTTGCCCCGCTCCGTGGCCGCCCTCCTTTGTGTGGAGGCCAACTGCTAATGGGCAGTTGGAATGTCTTCTGAGCGGACAAAAGGCCTGCTCAAGTGTGCAACTATTTGGGGGCAGCGGCCACTCCCTCCGCGGGTGGTTAAGGTCTGTGCCGCCCGGAGCCAGCTGCTGAGTCCTGGCAGAAGAATAGATCGGGCATGTGGGCTCCACAAAAGCTGCCCAGCCCTGTGCCCCAGGCCAGCCAAAGACGCAGAGTGTCCTCAGCATATGGGTCCCCAGGGGCTCCCCTCATTTAACAATCATGACTTCCCTCTTCAGGAGACAACAATATTTGGAAACCTTAAATGGGTTGTGTGACTAAATTAAATTCCCAAGGCAGCCAGAACCAAGATGCTAATTGGCTTGGCCCGTATCTCCCCTATATGAGACAGATTGGCTCATTTTTCAGGCCACTAATTATTAATTTGGAGGCATGAATAGAGAGAGCCGGGAAGGACCTGTCACCTCCCGCTTGGTAAATGTTAAAGCTTTGTTCTTGGCAGGCGCAGCACAGAGCCCAAGGGGCCCTGTGGGTACAAACCGCGTCTTGTTCAGGCCTTTCCTCTGTACGACGTGGGGAGCTCGCTGACTATCAACTGTCACCGTCAGAGCTTACGGAGGGACAAGGGCCGAGTTTATCTCAGACCTCCTCACATTCACACTTTGGAGGGATCTCCAAAGCTTGCAGAAGAGTCTCAGTTGGTACAAAATAGTGTCATTCTGGCCGGGCGCGGTGGCTCAAGCCTGTAATCCTAGCTCTCTGGGAGGCCGAGGTGGGCGGATCGTTTGAGCTCAGGAGTTCGAGACCAGCCTGAGCAAGAGCGAGACCCCATCTCTACTATAAATAGAAAGAAATTAATTGGCCAACTAAAATATATATAGAAAAAATTAGCCGGGCATGGTGGCACATGCCTGTAGTCCCAGCTACTCGGGAGGCTGAGGCAGCAGGATTGCTTGAGCCCAGGAGTTTGAGGTTGCTGTGAG